>JAYMSP010003027.1:0-21465 GCA_036897095.1 Plantago elongata
AAGAGCAATGTCGAGGCAGCAGAGAGAACAATTTTTACAGCAGATATAACTATTCAACCGCGACCAATTTGATCGACATCTCGATTACCTGTTTAAAATATGAAGCCGGTGGTAAGGGGAGCAGACAGACTATATGGGTAGAAGCTTGAGAGGGTCGAGGAGAAGAAGCACATACAACGTTGTGGTTGTTGAGGCGGACAGTTTGCCGAAGCACAGACGATGCATTCAACAATGGGATTAATTGGTAGAATGTAGAGTGGCGGCTCAATTTATATTGATGGGAGAAAGAACACATCTTTACAATTGGGTGAGTAGAGAGGAAACTGTACAAAGCGGTGCAATGCTTGAAGATAGCCGGAAGGTAGGCGACGTTTGTCGGCCGATGAGCAGAAAGGATAGCGGGCAGAAGGAAAAAAAAACGCGAGTATACAAAATTTAGTACAAATCAAGTAGTGTCAAAATAATAAATTCGTTGAAAATTCAAAAACTTTATGCAATGGTTAGGTCGCTGGTAGGATTTCATTTCATTTAAAAAGTTAAAGTTTTAAAAAAGGGAAGATGTTTATAAATATAGGAAAGTTAAGATTTTTTGTGATTTTTGAGTTTTAGCGGTCTGACCAGCCGAGTTTCTTAAAAATCATAGAGACACATATTTTTCATTATGATTTTAATAAATTATGTTATGATTTTAAGTTGTTAGTATTGAAAGTTGCAGTTACGGTATTTTGTTACTTTTTTTGGATATTATATAATGGTTTTAATGCATCGACAATGTAGTTTCAATTATAGTTTTAACTTCTTTTGTTATTTTATAAGCATATAGTGCGGATGGTTTTAATTAAGGACCTACATGATATTTTTATGATAACTTGTTATAGTTTTAAGTGATAATCTTATATCTTAAACAATTATTAAACAAGTCTAAAAGTTTCATAAAAGTCATTAAAACACCTATAAACAAGCTTGATATAAGCTACTTGAACATTTAGTTATCCAAATATTTTGAAACATCTATTATCGTAAATTTACAATAAATGTTCATTCAACGTATTTGAAGCAAATGCATTGACATTTAAAAAAATAGTTTTGTTTCCGATCAAACTTGGTGAATTTCAACTTTCTATCTCTTATTGCATGTGTTTGTTGCTTCGATAAAGCATTGGTTACTTTGAGAGACCTATCCTTCAATTTGATATCATCATCACACATGCATAAAACATTCATTAACTTGGGCAAAATCATAATGTTTCTCATTAAAACTATCATATTGGTTGTTAAAAACAAAGAAGAAATGTGCAATCAATGCAAAAAACAGTAACATTGATGCATAAAACCATAAACGTGTATTTCAAAATTATAATAAAGCAAGAACACTCAACACAAGCTAAAATCAGTGACATTAATATATAAAATAATAAGCGTGTCTCTTAAACTATAACAAAATATTTTTAAAAAATGAAAGTATAAATATTTCGACGAAGCTAAAACACTAATTTTGATTCTTAAATTACAACAATATATCTTATGACTATAACATATTCGCTAAAAACAATTACATGCAGCAACTCAAATAAGTATAGTAAAATTAATCATAATAGTACATTTTAAAATCACAAAAACACCCTTTGAAACTATATTTAAGCATACGTACATGCAACACAAGTTAAAAATAACAACAGTGATGGTTAACTCATAACAGTGATCAAAAACATAACAATGTCTTTTGAAACTATAACATATATACTAAACATACATATACATATATATATATATATATATATATATATATATTTTTCAAGTTATTCGCGTTTGAAATGAAATAAAAAATAAAAAGTTAAAAAAAAACCACAAACTAAATGCCAGGCGGTAGCTGGTTAGCTGCTGCAATTGTTGAGGACACGGCATTGCATGTTGCGTGTGAAATTGGGGCACATGGCCTGCCGTTAGTCCGTTACGGCTCTGTTGGAGCTATTTTGACGCGTCATGCATTCATGACGTTTCCAATGCCGTGTCCAACATTAAACACGATCTAAGACCACCTTCAATGGTGATGCACGATGACACGATGATGCATCGTCGTGTGTTTTTGCTACAGTGGTGACGTATTGTCGTCAAGTCACGAAATTTTTATTTTTATTTTCATTTCCATATTAATATATATATGAAAGTGCAAATACTAGCTATGTAGGCATTGTTACAAAACTTTCATAGTGTTGTAACTATATTGGTCACTGAACTTTCTATTATTAATTTTGCATTACTTCATTTGGATTAGTACTATAATTTTAATATAGTCTTAGCAGGTTTAATAGGTTTGGACTTTTTATTGTGAAGAACTCCGAGTTTGGATATGTAAAAATATAAAAGAAGAAAAGGATCAAATGAATAAGAATCCTTATCGTAAAAGGATTCTAGTTATATTCCAATAACTCTAGTTAGTATATGTGTATATAATATTAGTATATGTGTGTAAAAATTAAATTAATGTGTCGAAAGTACAAAACCAGTTAATCATATTTATTAAATCTATCCAGGTGTAAAGTTATAAAATAATACTTTCTCATTTTGAAAATAGATTTCCATTTTTACTTTTCAACGTCTAACATTTTTAACTTTGAACTAATTAATCTTTAATCACAAATGTCAAACATTTTGGCAAGTTAGCTTTTGCGGATTAAGATTCTATGGATATTTTGATATTACTAGAAGTGTAATCAATTGACATTCAGAATTTCTATTTTTGTCTGAATTTCTTTCGCTAAGAAGTCTAATTAACCTTTCTGTTCTGAACTTATATGATGTGCTGAAATGATAAGCTTTATGGTTAATGCACCAGTGTGATGATCTATACTCTGACTTTTGTCACCTTGAAATGGTAATGAAATACTTGTTGATATATATTGTAATATGAATTGTGTAACATGAGCCTGATACTAACTAATGTGCTGTTTGATTTAATCATTGAAAAACTCATGTAAACAGACTAGAAGTAGCACAAATCGGTTTGTTGTCTTTAAAAAATTTAAATCTAACTTCATACTACAAAAGGTTCGAATTGTATTTAGTACTTGAATTAAATTAACTCAAATCGGTTTGTTGTCTAATCCGTACTAGAAGTAGCGTTACGGATCGTAGAAAATTACTTTCTAATATGTGACTTACGTATTAATTAACTTTGTAAACCTTTGATTTTCCAATTTCTATTAATGAATGGGGTGTTTGTTGATATAGGTCATAAATATAACTTGTAATTATGACATAAGACACAATTTTAAATTAGGAAGTATAATAAATTATAATGAAATTTAATAAAGGAGATACTTCATGCAAAATCAACTTTTCTATAATACAATCAAAAATCTAGTCATATACATTAACTTTAGTTTCTTCCCTTTACATCAACAAGTTACACGAGGTTCATACTTTAAACGGTGTCCTCTAGTAATGGAATGCATTGTGATACTTGTGATTTCGCGTCAAATCTAATTCGGGTCATTTTCAGATCGGATGATAGGGTCTATCCTAATTCGGGTAATTTTGGATCAGTGAGTGCGGGTCGGATGATTTTAGGTCAATTTTAGGTCATTTCGAACCGGACAGTTTGGATCAATTTGGATTCGGGTCATTACGGATCGGGACATTTCGGGTCAGTTCTAAACTCAGGTCATTTCAGGTCAGGTGATTTCAGGTCAATTCTAATTTGGGTCATTTCGGATCGGGTTATTTCAGGTCAATTCTAATTTGGGTCATTTCGGATCGGATCTATTCAGATAATTCTAATCGGGTCATTTCAAATACACCGGGTCAATTTATATTTCGGGTCATTTTCGTGTATGACAATTTCAGGTCATTTTTGGATTCGGATCGGGTTTCGGGTCATTTTTTAATCTTTAGACCGTTGTGATTTCGGATCTACTTTCAGATTCGGTTCGGATTGAGTTCCAGATTTAGGTCAATACTGTCGGGTCTAGCTCGTTCCCTAGCCTCAAGGAGTCCAAATCAGTTTGCAACCTTGCCATGGTTCCTGACTCAACATGTTATTTTGATCCCGTTTTTGTCCAAGTGACTTGTTTCTCAATAATATTGCTCTTTCAATAGTACGAATCTTAGCATAAAGGAACACTATTTTATCCATATTGATTGCTTTAAACACATTATGTGTATTAATCACCTATAACCACTAGAAGAATTTAGTGAATAACGTGCTTAGTAACATTCAATTACCAAATAAAATTTCGCATGTGTATCGATTCATTTAAAACTCAATTGATTCGAAAAAGTTTCCAATGAGAAGTATATATGATTTGCGAATGTATATACATTTCAAAGAAAATCTCCAAAAGTTCAACATTTCATAGTTGTTGGTTGCTCTTGCTCGGAGTTTGGCGTGCGGCCGCCCGCTCAGCAACACTCTGGATAGGTAATACCATAACTTCTACAGTTCTACGCACCCTCGTGAGTTAACAAGAGTTTAAGCAACTCACTTGACTAGTTATCATCATAACATATTTCCATAGTTGGAATATGAAAGCACAAATATTCAATCTCCACCATGCAAAGAATTGAAGAAATATAATATATACACACACTACAAAAATGCAGCAATTAACTCAGACTTTCCTTAAATTCTGCATTTTGCTTTGCTTTCATTATGCCTTTTGTTCTCCATGATCGGCCTTATGTTGTCTGCATCGATCTTGCCCTTTCTTCTGCAACTGAAAATTACAAACAAGGGGATAAAAATACATGCTAATTAATGTACTCCCAACAATCAAGTTTAAAATAAAAACGCGAGTAACTCTGTAAAACTGGTTTGATATGGTAGTGAAGTGACTTAGTGACTGTTTGGTTCAGAACTTTAATTCAAAAAATCAGGTTAGAATATAATCTGGTTTTTTGAACTAAAATTCTGAATCAAACAGACACTTAACTTGTCATATAGCAGAAAGCCATATTTGCACATGTTAAGTTTGTAAAAACAGTTTTCTGGAAGACTTCATATTAGTTCTGTAGTTTTGAACTTACGGTTGCCAGACCCTTCTTGAATCTGCGTAATGGTATCAAGACTTCGACAACAGGACGGATCTTATGGAGCTTCTTCGTTTTTGGACGAGGTGGATTTGTCATAACTTCATCATCGGCAACTGGACTAGCAGGAGGAGGAGGATTCGTCGTCATAACTGCTTGGATAGCTGGACGAAGCCTTTTGAGCTTAATCTTTGGGCGATTAGGATTGATCTTCCTACTTGGAAGCGAAAGTGCTGCAAAATATATAGATTTATTATCTCAATTTAGTTTCTAGTAAAATGTACATATACATGAAAATAAAGACTTCTCAACATTTAAATGTCAATTTTGAACAACAGTGCACTCAGGTAAGGTTGTTACAGCCAACATGAGATATACTTTTAACAATCTACAGGACTAAAAATTGGTACATGCTAATTTAACAGATGATTTTGTTACATTTGATGGGAACTAATAATGAAATTGGGTTTGCAATCTATAAGAAGTCGTCGTAAATGAATTGGAATACACATCAATTCTGAAAAAGACATATAGTAAAGTCGAAAAAACAATCAGAGTGTCCAGTTAGGTACCAACCTTCCTTTTGAAATTGTTTGTTAAATGGGTTTGTATGCATTATAGTCCATAAAAATGTTATGTTTGGCCCAGATCAAAGTTATGGCCCTATAGGCCCAATTAGTTGGGCAGATTCAACCAGTCTTAAACAGTTGAAAGTAAAATTATGCCCAGTGTTACCGCACACTTCATTCACAATCACATGGCATAATTTTCACGTTCCACACTCAAGGGTCTAGATCACCATCCATTAGAGTCCGTGGGAGAGTTTCATTCCGAGATTAAGAGAAGGAAGATGATGCTTATTGTAGTTTTCGAATCGACTGAGCAACATACATAAGAACTGGTACATTCTGCCCAAGTCCCTTAAGCAATTTGTTTATCACATCATTTTGTCCAAACTAAAACCCAGACTATTGGAGAATCAATAGATTCCACAACTCGCAATCTAGCTCTGGTATCATGATACAATTCAAGCTCATCTGCAAGTTCACATGTTCTCCATTCTTTTTCAACTAAGCAAATGCAGCAAGGAAATCAAAGTTTACTACATCGGTAGGATCCGACTCATTTAGCTATGGTGACTCAGACCACTGTATTACCAAGTGAGTTGTACTTCATTGTTTAACTTAGCAGAAGTGATGGATATCACTGGTTAAGAGGCCAAGAGGAAATGACAAAGTTACAGCAAATTAAAGCATGCATCTACCTCGAACAGGACTTAAATCGCTATAGCTTAGTTTCACAACAATACACAGATTGCTAGCTCCTACCAACACACATACATTGGATACAAATGTTTCTATTACGAATGTATATATAACTGACCGAGAACTTGACTCTTATTAATTTGTATCATGTTAACTACCAATGTAGATGAGAATGGGCATGTCACTTATTTCTTCACACCTTTGTTACCGGGGAGCTCAATCCATTCGACCTGGATCTCTATCTGACCACATTCGACATTCTTGAGTCTAAGAAGCATGTCTTGGGTCATTTTCCCTTTGTTCCATACAATGGGGCTCTCATCAGCTAAGTCATTGTCCTTGCTTGGCTGAACCCTGTCCACTTTCGTGCCATCTGGTAGACTATCCAACCCCATGTTTATACAATCTAGTAAAGGCTTGATGTATATTTTCGCATTCCCCATGCTGTCGTCTCCAGTGAATGTGTCTTTGTCATAAACTGACTGATCAAAACAAAATATACAAGACAGTTATCTTACTGAAAATCAAGTCTTTTATGAGAATTTCTCAAGCAGTATAGATATAGATAGACTCACGAGAGTAATAGGAGCATTGATATCCTTGATGCAGATAGTCAACTCCTGGTTCCATCTTGGGTTGCAATTGCCCTTGACAACCTTAGTCTTGACTTTCTGCAATAATTCATAATCTCAGGCTTAAAATCGACATAATTTTAATCATCATAATGACATGGAAACTTGTAATATCCCAGCAGACAATTGCGAGAATCAGTTGATCACATCATGATTCATAACCTAATCGGTTGATCACATCATGTTCGTAAAGAAAGCGAATTGGATATTTATGAAATGTTGACATTATCCTGGAGGTCATAAGCTTGAGATTAACCATCCTGATTTATCATAATGATCTAAATGGATACAATACCACCGAATATAGATCATGAAGCTTTTAAATTTTGCATTCCAGAATCAAAAAGTCAGGGGCGGATCCAGAATTTGAAGTAGATCCGGGCATCATATTACATATATACCGGATTACCTGGTTCCGCCCTCGAAAACAGTACTCTGGAACAGATTCAAGCAGGATTATTTCATAAAACAGGTTCATAAAAATTGAACATATGAAACCTTGAGTACGAATAGCTATTATAAAAAAAAGACGGAAGAAAGAAAGAAAAGCTCTATGAAATGAGGAAGAAGAAGTTGACCTGAGAGCCGCAGGTAATGGTAACATAAGGATCACTGCTGATAGTGTCACGGACGGCGAGGTTGATCCCTCGACGAACCCGAATCCTCAGACAACCCAGAACATCCATTGTAGTTTGCTTGCTTCTTGATCTTGTTCTTCTCCACGTACGTAAGATTTATTGTTTATTGTGTTGGGTTGTGTAAAATGGTCTCAAGGCTGTAATCTATAGAGATTATTAAGGAGAAGCTGTGCCTGTCCTGTCCTTTAAAAGATCGTTGCCACAGAATATTTTAAGACAGGCAGTTTTGGAATACCGTTAAAATTCAAAGGTTGTTTCTCATTTTCCACAAGTTTTCTTTCGGTCCATATTGACTAAAATTGACTTTTCTTATCTACAGTCTCCTCCATGTTCTGAAATCCAAAGGATCTATCCGGATTAATCTTGGTGACTTTTTATGAGACTTTGTACATTACCAGTTAGATGAATTTACAGTTGAGAATACTAAGTTATTATTTATCATTAATTTTTTAGCTTTATAAAATTTATTTAAAAAAAATTATTACGTATATTTTATTAAATAAACTAGTTGAATAGTTAGTTAAAGAAGTTAATCAAGTTAGTTTGTCAAAAGAAAATTTCAAAGTCATTTTCAATCTAGTTTTACTAAAGCCTATGAAACGTTTATAGTTTAGTAATGAATACTTTGATATTTTTGGAAATTATAACATAATTGAATAATCATAAAAGTAAGACTAGTATTAAGAAGTATAGGATTGGTGATATTGGAAATGGTGCTCCAGTCAGCGTGCTAGTATCTTGACCTGACGGCTCTCATTCATTATATATCAAGCTACTAGGCCATTGATCATTATCAGCTACTAGGCCATGTGGGATCATTAAAATACACGAGTCGTGCATAAATGTGGTTTGTGTAACCTTGACTTGTTCTAACAAGAACATCATCACATTGCACCATTTTATCTCCTCCGAAGCCATCTTCGTATTTACGTAATTTTACATTTGACCAACTTTTTAAATAGCATTAATTACATCTGATCAACTTTTTAGATAGCATATAAACTCTTTGATCCCTAATATTTTAAATTTTACGATAGAGGACAATTTTTAATTGAAACAAATAAATATATACAATAAAGTTTAAAAGTTAAACCTGATAAGAGAAAGAGTGAAAAAATTAACTGTTTTTTCCTTTCATTAATCAGGTTTTTTATTCCTCCTTTTTTTCATTACTTCCTTTTATTTTTTCTTTTGTTTATTATCCGATTGTCCTTTGCTGAATTAGGTTTCATACATACCTCACTTGATTGTAATAATGTTTACTGTTTATGAACCTCATTGTAAATATTTTGAACTAGTCGTTAATTAGCATAGGAGTATGATGGTGAATCTTCTAACACTGCAGCCGCAAGTTAAAAATTGAAATGACTTACAAAAATCGGAAGCATCAAACACAACTACGGTATGTGTTGATGGTTGCCCTCGAGTGATATTAACCAAGTGATCAGCCCAGAAGTCAATCACATATGAGAGGGGGATGGAGGTGTTATGGATTAAATAAACAAAATAATACATACAATACAATGAGTAATGTTGGATTAACTTACTGAAGTTGTGAGTGCACTATTGTTGATGGTGTTCATGATATCATCACAGTCAATAGAAATGGGTATTCGAACACAATCAATACATTGAAACATTGTTTTCCAAGAATCATTGTATGGCAAAGAATCAAAGTCCGCAAGGTGTTGCATCACCTTGGTATCCAGCGACTCTTGATTGCTTTGTACAAGATCAGTATGAATTTAAAACCTTGTTTGTCAGTAGTTAAGGATGCATATGTATTACAAACATTGCATTTCACATGAACTAATTTTTCAGGAACATCAGCCACTTCTGTTGCTGCCTCCTCGCTATTCTGTGAAAGAAAAATAGAAATTTCAACTAATTGCAGGACTTGACCTGTTATCGTTGTTTTTGTTGCTATTAGTGTGTTTAAATAGAGTTTTGATTCAACATAACAACATCCCGAATTTGTAATCTACTGAGGCTGAGAAAACAGATGTACTGTGGAACTGCAAAAACTCATATTTAGTTTCACCTCAGCTCTATATTTGCCTTGACATCTGAGTAAAAATCCCAATCTTCAGTATCTGGTACAATGGGATTTTGACCAAACCGTTCATTCGCAATGAACTCATCCACCTTTTCAGCTCTAGCTAATCTCTGTAGATAGCTCGCAAATTCTGCATCTGATTCTGCAAATGTTTGATTTAAGGCTAGGTGAACAATTATGTGATCAATTCAGGTCACGCGAGTAAATTTCAAAAGCCGGGTAACTTACTCAGAAATTCTTTGTCATTCATATCAAATTTGGAAAATATGGCATTCTTTCCCTAAAAATTAAAGGACCGAAAAGATAATACATATTTTTTCATAATATTAAAATGCATCTCACATTGGAGGAAAACAATTACATAGTTGAGGAATGCCTTATAAGGTGAATCATCAAATAACAATGTGTTAGTTGAATCATACATTGGAAATGTTTTCCAAACCTTCTCTATATCCTTAAACATCACTTTTCCGCGAATTTAGGAACCCGTATTGATGACACGGTACACCTCTCCTGACCCTGCAAAACACAGCAGCTGAGCAAGACATTGTTATTTAAATTTACCATAATATTATGTGGTTAGAAATTAGGTCTCACCCAGCAGAATTTCAACTTCCCAGACAAACTTTGGTCTATTCGAGGAACGTCTCTGAACACATTATTTCTGAAAAGAAATGATTCAAAGTGAAAAAATGAAAAATAAAAATAAAAAGTACAGTATATTAATTGATTAATTAAAATTATATGTTCACACATACTCATATTTAGAGGACAAATTTGCTAATTCAAAGTGATTGGTCAAAAGGTTCAAGAACTCTTGGCAATATGGTCTAGGATTTTTAAGTACAAGAAGCACCCCGTTCAAAAACAAGAATAAGAAGCTTTCGATTCTTCTGTGGCCACAATCCCATGCCCTCCTCAAGTACATTGTTGTTGTTCAATGGGTTTGTTTCATCCTCAGTCTTCTACATTAGTAATAATGAGTTGAGTGATAATAATGATGAATTAAAAAAATAAGAACAATAATTTCAATAAAAGAATACCTCCAAATGCTCTGCCCATTTGACAATATAAGTTTGAACCAGACTACCTTCCAACTCTTTTCGAATTTTCTCTGGTCCCAATCCCATGCCCTCCTCAAGTACACTGATGTTGTTCAATGGATCTGTTTCAGCCTCAGTCTTCTACATTAGTAATAATGAGTTAAGTTATAATAATGAGGGAGTAAATAAATAAGAACATTAACTTCAATAAAAGAATAACCCCGAGGGCTCTGCCTGTTTGCCCGTATTGGTCTGAACAAGACTATCTTCCAACTCTTTTCGATTTTTCTCTGGCCCCCAATCCCATGCCCTCCTCAAGTACACTGTTGTTGTTCAATGGGTCTATTTCAGATGCAGTCTTCTACATTAGTTATAATGAGTTGAGTGATGATAATGAGGGAGTAAGTAAATAAAAATAGTAATTTCAATAAAAGAATACCCCCGAGGGCTCTGCCTGTTTGACAATATTGGTCTGAACAAATCTATCTTCCAACTCTTTTCGATTTTTCTCTGGCCCCAATCTCATGCCCTCCTCAAGTACAATGTTGTTGTTCAATGGGTCTGTTTCAGCCTCAGTCTTCTACATTAGTAATAATGAGTTGAACGATAATAATGAGAGAGTAAATAAATAAGAACATTAATTTCAATGAAAGAATACCCTCGAGGGCTCTACCTATTTGACAATATTGGTCTGAACAAGTCTATCTTCCAACTCTTTTCGATTTTTCTATGGCCCCAATCCCATGCCCTCCTCAAGTACATTGTTGTTCAATAGATCTGTTTCGGCCTCAGTCTTCTATATTAGTAATAATGTGTTGAGTGATAATAATGAGGGAGTAAATAAATAAGAACAGTGATTACACTAACACCAGAGGGCTCTACCTGGTTGATAATATTGGTCTAAACAACACTATCTTCCAACTCTTCAATGTCACCCTTACTTTTAATGTCATGATCCACGATATTTTTCATATCTTCATTGCATCCTTTACTATTCAACGTCTGATCCAATAATAATGAGACATAAAATACAGTTAAACTCTAATCTTCAGAATTCATTCAAAAGATGCTGAAACCTTTTTTTTTTTTTAAATTACATCATAGAGGTCAATTTTTATTAGATGCAAATGTAGGTTTGTGAATGAAGTTTTAAACTATTTAGGGACATATGAGTACCTTATAATGTCTTAAGAATACAGCCAAAAACAAAAACATGATAAACAACTTGAAAAAATTGAACCTTTAAATGGCAGTAAATTAAAAAAAATGACTACCTACATGTCCATTTTACATTAGTAATAATGAGTTGAGTGACAATAATGAGGGAGTAAATATATAAGAACAGTAATTTCAATAAAATGAGAGCTCTGCCTGTTTGATAATATTGGTTTGATCGAGACTATCTTCCAACTCTTTAATGTCACTATCCATTGAGGGCTCTGCATGTTTGACAATATTGGTCTGATCAAGACTATCTTCCAACTCTTTATTGTTCAATGGATTTTCCAGCTCTTTATTCTCATCCTTACTATACAAGGTCACATTAACAAATACCACCTCAACTACAACGTCATAGTCAGATGGATTTGCTAATTTACTCTTACAAACATCCAATACAATGGAGATTCTGTAAGTATTAACCTGAATCTGAATTTATATTACTTCAACTATGCGTTAATGACTATGACAAAGACAAACCTTGTCCTCTTCAAGATAATAAATACTTACTTGTTCATTAAGATTCAGTTCGAAACCCATTGCCCATTATTGTAATAATTTGAGCATATGAACACCAGAACTGCTAGCATCTTTCTGATGTGAAATGTCCCTTACGATAAAAAAAAATTATGGGGGGATTGATGTCGAAATATGTTTGTAACACCCATGCCTATAAGGAAATAAAGTCGTCATAGAAAATTTAATGGAGCCAGGCAACATGTTGCACAAAGAAAGATTGAGAAGGATATGAATGCACTAACCACAGCTTTAATCATAGGATTTTTTTATAGTCATCCAATATCAAGGAATCGAATATATACTTTGCCTTCACTTCTCTTTCACAAACAACTAAAAAACCAATGACTTTGATGAAGGACAGGGAAAAATATCTGCAATATCAGACAGTTAGATAAATCAGAATATGGACACCCAGAACACCAATGTGGAAAAATTAGGGCACGTTATATTCGAAACAAATGCTAGTTTCACATCATACTAGATACTACTGGTAGTTGTAGTACAAAAATGTTCTCAGTTATTTGTTTGTACATAGACTTCCCCCTTAAATAAATCATAGTCACACAAGTCGAGGTACGACCGGGGTCGAAATTTGACATTACTATCGAACCCGGCACAAGGAGGTATACTCATTATTTTATTTTTTATTTTTTATTTTTTATTAATTAGTTTATCGCAAGTATGTACTGAAGTTTTATTAATAAAATGCAGTATGTTTTGTATCTTTACTGGCCAAATATTATCTTGTTTAGTACTTTAATTAGGATTAACATTGTAACAGTAACTCCCAAGTTCCCAAAAGTGTTAGACCTTCTTCATACTTAATTACAATATTAATCTGTATAATGGGAAATGACAAAATTAGATACTACATTTTACAATACATTGGTTTTTTCTTGTACTTCATTCCAATTCTCATAATGTCATCTAGTCACTCCCTACAAACAGAAGTCGAACATTTTTCTTCCCTCAACCATGGACTTGGTTCAAAAACCGTATTCGTTTGGGGACGAACGAACCAAGTTGAAAGTCGATGATGTTTATGGAGAATTCCATGACTATGAAATATATTGTGATAGATCAGTCTCAACCCCTCATAAATGGGGATACAATGTTAAAACAATTGGAAAATTAGAAATTTTGAATTATTGAATATTGATACTAGAACCACTCATGTCTCTTATGTATCTAGAAATAAACGCTTGTTTGATATTATACTAGAAAATCATGTTTATTTATTCAACCCCTAAAGCTGATTTTTTGAGATCCTAATCACAACCAACAAGGTAGTTATTGCATATACTTCATTGATGGAACACAAGTTGTTCCACCTAAAGAAGATCCTGAGTATAAAGCCTAGTCTAAATGCAATACACTCATACTCTCTTGGCTTACGCATTCAGTTTCAATTGAGATTAAGAATGCATACCTTTTTTGCTTGTCTGATTTCCGAAGTCCATGTGGATTCATTTACATTGGGGTACTTCAAGACAAAATCATTCTACAGGTGTAATGTGAATTTATAAGCAAGAGTCGGTATAGATTAGAAAAGTGACATGACATTAGTCAAAGCAATTGAACATACCAAGGTTAGGCATCAGTAGAGAGATACTCTTTTTTTGCCCAATATTTGGAAAAGTTTATTAAGGTATCCCTGTGGACAATCAAATAAAATCATATATTGCATATGCAAATTCAGTAAAAACAACCTTAAACACTCTCCTTCGGATTTCTACCCTTCAATAGGTCTCCCAAATGATTAACAATTTGTGACCAAGAATACTCTACTAACTAAAACAGGCAGTATAATCTTTTCTAATAAACACCGATCACCGGTATTATTAACATAGACAGTAGAAATTCGAGAACAATTAAATTCCTAGTACTTTGAGTTTCATCTGTGATATGTTACCGACCAACTCCTTCATGTAGGATTTCCCCAACATGATTTCATAGCGTAGAATGCACATGCTCAAGCTGAATATTTTGATGTTCATGTTGTTGACAAATAAAAGCACATAAGAGGTAGCTATTTTCTATAACTAAAAACATAACTGAAAAATGTTAATTTATAGTAAAGTAGGAAAGTTTAAGTAACGCGTCTTACTTCTTTCAGATATGTAAATGATATGATATTTGCAAGTTTGATATCCAGCGAACCAAGGTCTTTCGAAATAATGTTAAGTTTGGTTTCAAGGGTTCTCTAGGTATACAAATGTTAGTTTTACACTTTGGTTCCATTAATGCTCTTTACTTGAGATAAATGAAAAGGTTAAAAGTTGAAAATGAATGTATACTTGCAGACTTCTGTGTCTTTTCCATATATTTTACAGATGAAGTACTGGAGCTTTTCTTCCTTTTTTTTCTTTGAAATTTTTTCTTTCTCTAGGAGTTCTGATGATTTCCTTTTCTTCTTTTGAATGCTTTCTTGTTGTACGAACACAATATTGGTTATTGACTGAATAGGATACATGCTCTTTACTTCAGTTAAATGAAATGGTATAAAGTTGAAAATGAATGTACATAATTACCAAGTGCATTTTCTTCAAGTCTGATTTCAAATCCATCAACCTCTTAGACACTATTTTGCATTCCTCAGGACTCGGCTTACAAAGCGGCAACAAATGGCCTTCCAGAACCTTAATTTGTAGAGTTATAGCCTCCTCCGTTTTGTCTTGGCCAATTTCCTACAGTTGATTAATTTTCTTGAGCAATGCAGATGCGGCGGCTTGATCCATGCTAACACTTTAACAACCATCAATGATATCATATGATTAGAAAGACAGTGTTGTTAAATCTTTCTATTCGCTGCATTCGTTTTTTTCTTTTTTTGGAAAACGATTGTTTTATGCCAAGTAATTAGTTGAACACATCAACTCAATACATAGAGTCCAAATCTCAAACATTAAAGCAGCTACAAGCAACTAAACTCGAGGATAACCAATAAGACGTTTGCAAACATCAACTAGCTTGTTATTCAACAAACATCTACCTACAACTTGTTATCCGACAAACATCTACGTACAACTTGTATATCTATATTGGCACACTGAAAGAAACAATGATTCCTCATACCTACATTGCATATACAAATTCAGCACATACAACCTTAAACATTCGCTTTCTTGGATTTCTACCCTTCAGTAGGCCTCCCAAATGATTACCAGTTTGTGACCAAGAATCAAATTACTACTCCCTCCGTCCCGTACAATAAGACACGTATTTCTTTTATGGACGTCCCACGAAACTATTAACGTCCCACAAATAGCAAAAAAACACCTCCACTAACTAATTTAATATTCATATTATACTCAAAAAGTACATCCACTAACTAAAAATCACCACTAACTAATTTAATATTCATATTATAACAATAAACAATTGACTGCATTAAAAACAACGCCGAAAAGTTTTGTGTCTTATTGTATGGGACGGAGGGAGTAGTAGATTTCATATTAATGCATAATTACTTATGATCAATTACCAAGCCCAACGAATATGCAATTCAATTCTTTAAAATAGAAGAATACTCAACTAAAATAGGCAGTATTATCTTGTTCAATACACACCGGTATTATTAACACTGGCAGTATCAACTAATATTTGACTCAAGTAACATCTACTAGAATAAAGAGGCAGTAAGTAATAAGTTCAAAACATCAACTCAATACATAGAGTCCAAATCTCAAACATCAAAGCAACTACAAGCAATTAAACTCTAGGATAACCAACAAGACGTTTGCAAACATCAACTAGCTTGTTATCCGACAAACATCTACGTATATTTTGTATATATACACTGGCACACTAAAAGAAACAATGATTCCTCAATACCCACAATGCATATACAATTCAGAAAAATACAGCCTTAAACACTCGCCTTCTTGAATTTCTACCCTTCAGTAGGCCTCCAAAATGATTACCGGTTTGTGAACAAGAATCAAATTACTAGTAGATTTCATAGTAATACATAATTACTTATGATCAATTACTAAGCTCCACAACTAAGCAATGCAATTCTCTGAAATAAAAAAATACTCAACTAAAACAGGCAGTATAATCTCGTTCAATACACATTGGTATTATTACAGGTTGTAACAACTAATATTTGACTCAAGTAAAAGCTACTAGAATAAAGAGGCAGTAAATAATAAGTTCAACACATCATCTCAATACATAGAGTTCAAATCTCAAACATCAAAGCAGAACAAGCAACTAAACTATAGGATAACCAACAAGACGTTTGCAAACATCAACTAGCTTGTTATCCGACAAACATCTATGTACATCTTGTATATCTATACATGCACACTAAAAGAAATAATGATTCCTCAATACCCACACCGCATATACAATTCAACAAATACAGCCTTAAACACTCGACTTCTTGGATTTCTATCCTTCAATAGGCCTCCAAAATGATTACCGGTTTGTGACCAAGAATCAAATTACTAGTAGATTTCATAGTAATGCATAATTACTTATGATCAATTACCAAGCTCCACAACTAAGCAATGCAATCTCTGAAATAGAAAAATACTCAACTAAAACATGCAGTATAATCTCGTTCAATACACACCGGTATTATTACAGGCTGTAACAACTAATATTTGACTCAAGTAAAAGCTACTAGAATAAAGAGGCAGTAAGTAAAAAGTTCAACACATCAACTCAATACATAGAGTTCAATCTCAAACATCAAAGCAACTACAAGCAACTAAACTATAGGATAACCAACAAGACATTTAAACATCAACTAGCTTGTTATCCGACAAACATCTAACTACAACTTCTATTCTATATTGCACACTAAAAAGATACAATGATTCCTCAATACCCACACTGAATGTACGAATTCAACACAAAGCCTTAAGCACTCGCCTTCTTGGATTTCAATAGGCCTCCCAAATGATTACCAGTTTTTGACCAAGAATCAAATTACTAGGAGATTTCATAGTAATGTATAACTACTTATGATCAGTTACCAAGCCCAACAAATAAGAAATTCAATTCTCTGAAATAGAAAAATACTCAACTAAAACAGGCAGTGTGAAATAGCAATAATACTCAATTAGAACAGACAATATGATCTCGTTCAATACACGCCAATTTGAGGGTGAGGAACCGCGAGGAACAAACGATTTAAATCTAGATTCATAAGCAATCGTTTGGTTTCAATGACGATAGGGGTGTTTACCGGTTAATTGAGGTACATATGTCTAAATAACTCATAAATGTAGATAAAATGTCAAAATAATTGGTAACTTAGGAGTTTTGAATAATCGACATGTTTTCACTAGAAATGTCATATTGTTTATAATAAAAACTTAAACAATCGTTTGTTCAATTTCTCATTGTAAACAACTACTCATTTACGCTGTTCTGTACACAACTGTCAAGACAAATAAAAAGTCAAGACATCTGTACACACAATCAGTTTATAGTGCAAGACACAGTCTTACTTTTTATTTGTAAATAGACTACCTCCTTAAATAAATTGAGGTACAGATGTCTAAGGGGTTGTTTGGGAAACAATTGTTATCGGTCCATTTGGCTCGATGAACAGTGATTTGGCCTAAAATACGCTTCAAATACCCCCATTTCAATTCCATTCCAAACACAATTTCACCAAAATCCATCCAAATGTCCATTCAAATTCTATACCAATCAGCCCCTAAATAACCCATAAATTAGATAAAATGTCAAAATAATTGGTAACTTGGGAGTTTTGAATAATCGACATGTTTACACTAGATATGACCACGAAATACGTAGTTGTTTACGTTATAGACTTTCTACTTAAATAAATTAAGATACAAAAGTCCAAATAACCCATAAATGTGGATAAAATGTCAAAATAATTGTTTAGGAATTTTGAATTGCAACATGTTAACATTATATACTTCCTCCTTACATAAATTTTGATAGAGCATTCTCAATCCCTCATAAATGGATTTTCCAGCTCTCTATTGCCATCCTTACTATCCTCAAAATGGATCTGAACATCAGGTTTTCCATGCATCATCGAATTGTAGTGGGACCATATATTTCACTCGAGTTCTTTTATACTTTGCTTGACAATTACATTTGCAATATTTTGCGCGATATTCGCAGATAGCTGCCTCAGTAAGTTTTCTTGAGACGGTTTTCATCTCTTCTCATAAGCCTCCCCATCAACATCAATACAATGACTCCGCAATCCAACTTGTTCATAATATAAACAATGAGGCAAGTTTTCTTGAGACGGTTTTCGTCTCTTCTCATAAGCCTCCCCATCAACATCAATACAATGACTCTGCAATCCAACTTGTTCATAATATAAACAAATAAGGTGATAACTTGAGTAAATGTTAGAAACAGGCCACTGCAAACAAATAATTAATGTGTATGACTTACGACATCTCGATTTGTTTTGGTGAATCCTCGATATTAGTCATCTTGTACTTTAAACCACCATCAATTTTCTTGTTGGCTTGCAAGTGCTCATGAGCAACCCTTTGCCTGCAGATTTATGATGTCGGTGTGAATACAAATTGACGAACACTGCTAATATTTAAGTTAATCTTAGTCCTTTCACAATATACAATATTACTTACAAAGAGTTCTACATGTTCATAGTGAACATCCGGGTCTCCATGCAGCTTCGAATTGTAGTGAGCCAAAGATTTTTTCTCCTTGTCAAACACAAGGGCATCCAATGGCAGCCAATTTTTTCACCCTTGGCAAGGGGATCAATGTCTATAGGTGTGTTAAGTGGTAATATAAACAAGTCCGATTCCTCATTCTAATTCTTTTGTCCAGCCTATCTTTACTGAAGTAAGACAGGTCTCCGTACAATGAGTGCGATAAAAAATCAGAATTACTTAGATAATAACAATCAGACATTGTCCAAACAATACCAAGTGAATCTATTAATAGTAGGGAATTCTTCCTTGTATAAGCAACATGTGCAGTTAAAAATGCCATACGAATAAAGTTTGTTGTCACGGTCAATTACATATCAAAATTATCCAAGCAATAAACACCAAATGAATCCTAATATCCTATTGTTAACCCCGATCTATTATTTAGCAAGTGAATACACACCAATCAGAAATGTATATCAACAACATGCAGCCGTAAGTGAAGAAATTGAAATGACTTACAAAACCAGAAGCATCAAACACAACTACGGTATGTGCTGAAGATTGCCCTCAAGTGCTATTAACCAAGTGATCAGCCCATAAGTCAACACCTATGTGAGAGGGAGGGAGGTGTTATGGATTGAATAAACAAATTAATACATACAATGATTAATGTTGGATTCACTTACAGAGGTTGTGAGTATACTATTGTTGATGATGTTCATGATATCATCAAAATCAATAGATATGGGTGTTTGAACACCATCAATACGTTGAAACATTGTTTTACTAGAATCTTTGTCTGGTAAATAATCAATGTCGGCAAGGTTTTGCATCACCTTGGTATCCAGCGACTTGACTGCTTTGTACAAGATCGGTATGAATTTAAAATCTTGTCTATCAGTAGTTAAGGATGCATATGTTCTACAAACATTATATTTCACATGAACTAATTTTTCAGGAACATCAGCCACTTCTTCTGCTGCCTCCTCGCTTTTCTGTTACACAAAATAGAAATCTCAACTAACTGCAGGACTTGACCAGATTATGTTGTTTTTGTTGCTATCAGTGTGTTTAAAGTAGAGTTATCATTCAGCATAACAACATCTTGAAGTTGTAATCTAGTGAGGCTGGGAAAACAGATGTATTGTGGAATTGCAAAAACTCATCTTTAGTTTCGCCTCAGCCTTATCTTCAATATTTTCCTTGGAATTTGAGTGAAAATCCCAATCATCAGTATCTGGTACAATGGGATTTTGACCAAACTGTTTGTTTCCAATGAACTCATCCACCTTATCAGCTCTAGCTAGACTCTATAAATAGCTAGCAAATTCTCCATCTAATTCTACAAATGTCTAATTTAAGGTTAAGTGAACAATTCAGAGATTAGGTGATAAATTTAGGTCACGCGAGTAAATTTCAAAAGCCGGGAAACTTACTCAGAAATTCTTTGTCATACTTATCAAATTTGAGAAATATGGCATTCTTCCCCTAAAACACAACTCACAATGGAGGAAAACACTTACACAGTTGAGAAATGTTATAAGGTGAATCATCAACTAATAATGTGTTAGTTGAATCATACATTGGAAATGTTTCCCAAACCTTGTCCATATCATTAAACATCACTTTTTTTCCGGGAATTCCAGGAACCCATTTTAACGACACGGTACACCTCTCTTGACCCTGCAAAACACATCAGTTAAGCAAGACATTGTTATTTAAATTTCGATAATATTATGATGGTTAGCAATGAGGTCTCACGCAGCAGAATTTCAACTTCCCAAACAAACTATGATCCATTCGAGGAACATCTCTGAACACATTCTTTCTGGAAAGAAATGATTCATAGTGAAAAAAATGAAAAATAAACATAAAAAGAAGATTATATTAATTGATTAATTAAAATTATATGTTTACACATACTCATATTTAGAGCACCGAATTGTTAATTCAATGTGATTGGACAAAAGGTTCTGGAACTCTTGGAAATATGGTCTAGGATTTTTAAATGCAAGAAGCACCCCGTTCAAATCTAGAATAAGAAGCTTTCAATTTTTCTCTGGCCCCTATATGTCCTCCTCACGTACATTGTTGTTGTTCAATGGGCATGTTTCAACCTCAGTCTTCTACATTAGTAATAATGAGTTGACTGGTAATAATGAGGGAGTAAGTAAATAAGAACATCAATTTAAATAAAATAATACACCCAAGGGCTCTGCCTCTTTGACAATATTGGTCTGAACAAGACTATCTTCCAACTCTTTTCGATGTTTCTCTAGCCCCGATCCAATGCCCTTCTCAAGTACACTATAGTTGTTCAATGGGTCTGTTTCAGGCTCAATCTTCTACAATAGTAATAATGATTTGAGTGATAATATTGAGGGAGTAAATAAATAAGATAATTTCAATAAAGTACGCCCTCCACACTAAGACAATGCCA
>JAYMSP010003028.1:0-21464 GCA_036897095.1 Plantago elongata
TATATATATATATATATATATATATATATATATATATATATATCTTACTGTAAGATTAAGTTGAATTGGGCTATATTCTATTCATATGCAAACTGATTTGGTTTAGTTTAGTTCGGATCTATTTAATTCGGTTCGGTTCGATTCGGTTAAATTTTGCTTAGTTATATGTTATACTACTTAATTTAATTTAGATAATTACAGTTAAAAACAAATTAATTCTCTTCGACTGCTTTTTTTTTTTTTCAATTTCTCTTTGGTATCCGCTATATGTGACTAATCCAACTGAGTACTGTAGGGTCCTTTTTTAGGAGACGAATTTTTAACAGTAATTTTTTATATTCATAAAATTTAAATTTGAGACCTTGCTTAAGTGTACTCAAGTTCCTCATCACTGGTTCAACAATTTTTAATTCCTCAACTTCAATTATCTAAATTAAATTGAAGTATAGAATGAGTTTTATAACTAATTATAATTGAATTGAATTAATTTGAACTAATTAATGAATTAATTTTAACTAAATAAGTTTGTATAGGAAGAGAACATATACTTGCTCATAGTACTATTTTTTACAATTGAAACTTCAATGCTAGCTAACACAATAACACATAATGTCTCCTTGTGGGATGAAAGTGATTCCTAAGATCAGTGTGGTTACGTTATGTAATTTACTGATTTAGCATACATGAGTCAGGACACTAAAAGTGTCAATCTAAATGAAAAACCATTACTAAATAAAAGATGAAGGTGTTACATCTCTGATAAATTTAAACGAAATGATGTCGGGCATTCTCCATTATATGATTGGTGATACATCGAATTTAAATAACTTTTTCACTTAATATTACAATATACACATTTATTCATTGACTAAACAACTATATATACTAAATGAATATATTCTCGAAATATCTCAAATTTTACACTCTTTTGAGATAAAGTTCCCGAAAGAACTGATGCCTCGCACATAAAACATGACATTACGGGTTAATCGTAAAGAATTTTGAAATACATTTTTTTAAAAACCAAATTAAACCCCTAATCCAATGTAAACACTCCAACTCTTGGCCAATTAAGGTTCCCTCTTGCAACTTACAAACTCGGACACAACACAACACAAGAAGAGAGAAAGTCAATAGGATTAGGGGCAGCCGAGTCATTTTCAATCTAAATCGAACTTACTAAGATCGACCAGACCGATTATTATTTTATGATGACGTCTCCACTAATGAGGCAGCTTCCACACATCTAAACTGCTTCTTTATTAACACTAGCATTATTATTAAATTATAAATAATCCTGCACGACATCGTTTATCAAAAGTCCAAAATAATCTCTATGGTCAATCATACAATTACACTCACGATGTAAAATAATTTGAATTATTTTCAATCACCTTATATAAAGGTCTCTCAATCCTCATTTCTCCATGTCTTTTAGATACACCGCACTTCTCATAATCAAGCTCATTTCATAACACATCCAGAAAATCTTGTACATTATTCATACTAGTACTATACATATAAAAAAAATACTTCATTCATTTCATATTTTCATTCCCTTCGAAACTCGACCAGCTAACTCTACCAACTTTTACCTCATTCTTTACAACAATACCATATAACTGATCATGGCAGTGAAGAAGAAGAGCATATGGCAAGACTACTTCCCGAGCTGCTTCAAGACCGAAGCGCCGCCGGAGGAGCCGAAGAAGAAGAAGTCCGCCATCGGCACACAACGTTCGTTTCAACGGATACCATTATCGTCGGACTTAAGCGGGTCCACTCTTTCCGAGGATCTCTCCATTTCGCTCGCCGGGTCAAATCTCCACGTGTTTACGCTTCAGGAGTTGAAGGTGATCACGCAGAATTTTTCGCAGAGTAATTTTCTAGGAGAGGGAGGCTTCGGGCCGGTTTATAAGGGGTTCATTGACGACAAGCTGCGGCCCGGCTTGAAGGCCCAGCCTGTTGCGGTCAAGCTGCTCGATTTGGATGGTTCACAAGGCCACCGCGAATGGCTGGTACGTTGTGTTTCCTGATGTTCATTTGATGTCGATTATCTAAAAAGTTATTATTTCGTCTCAATTTTAACTTTTTACTTTCGTTTTTACAGACCGAAGTTATATGCCTTGGTCAATTAAGACATGCAAATCTGGTCAAACTGATTGGATATTGCTGCGAAGAGGAACATAGGCTTTTGGTGTATGAATACATGCCCAGAGGCAGCTTGGAAAATCAACTTTTTCGAAGTAAGTTAATTATCCATTTAATCCCACTATTAGCAGCCTAATGATATGATCTATCAACATTTTACCTTTTAATCTTATGATTATCTAATTTGTCGGCCTGCTTAAAGTGGCATACAGCTATTGTTGAAGCCATTAGATAATGTCAATTGTCACATGAGAACTTCTTAGAACAAAGTCATTTTTGTTCTTTGAACTGTTCCCTTCTCTATTTGGCTGCGAAAATGTTAATAGTGATTACTCCCTGTTAAAAAATATTAGAAGAAAGATAGCGTAGTGCACAAAATAACAATTTGTTTAATTAGTTGAAATAAGCACGCGAAATTACTGTTCTGGTTCATATATCTGTTGCATTGACAAAGTCAATTGTCTTAACTTTCTTGGCAGATGGCAACTGCCTATGAATTTTTAGTAAACAGTCAGTATCTGTGTGATTGTGACTGCAAATTTGCATAGTTAAGAATCCTATGACTATAGTTTTATGTTTTATTGGGCAATTGGGGTATGATTCATTTCAACATTGTTTGGTTAGTAGGTTAAGTCTTGACCTTTCAATGATAGGTGAACAAAATAAACTGTCATTGATATTGTAGTGCACTTTAAACTACCTTTGAGACTTAGGACCATGTCCTTAAAGGAAGTCATGTCCTAATATGAACTGCATTCATACTTGGTGTGTAATTTTCCTATGAATGGTGATATTAAACTTGGCTTCTTGTTGTTTTGAAAACAGGATTCTCTGTTTCGCTTCCGTGGTCAACGAGAATGAAAATCGCGCTTGGAGCAGCCAAAGGACTTGAGATTCTCCATGAGGCGGAAAAGCCTGTCATATACCGCGATTTTAAGGCTTCAAACATTTTGTTAGACTCGGTAAGTCCACTCATCATACTGCCTATAAGACATTAATACGGATGGATTGGTCAGGACTTGTATATGAGATGAAATTCATAATTCTGACGTATTTCACATAATGTGTTTCAGGATTACACGGCTAAGCTCTCAGACTTTGGTCTTGCTAAAGATGGTCCCGAGGGAGACGATACACACGTCTCTACACGTGTTATGGGCACTCACGGCTACGCTGCACCTGAATACGTGATGACAGGTCATTTGACAGCAGCAAGTGATGTGTACAGTTTTGGAGTAGTACTATTGGAGCTAATGACTGGGCGAAAATCTGTGGACAAAACCCGTCCTTACAGAGAGCAGAATCTAGCCGAGTGGGCCAGGCCAATGCTTAAGAATCCACGAAAGCTTAACCGAGTAATGGACCCTAGGCTCGAAGGGCAGTACTCTGAGATTGGGGCACATAAGGCAGCTACATTGGCATACCAATGCTTGAGCCATCGGCCAAAGCTCAGGCCAACTATGAGTGAAGTGATTGAAATTTTGACACCCTTGAAAGACCTTGATGACATGCAAACTGGCACATTTGTGTTCTCATACTCACCCGATAATGACTCAAACAACGATGTCTCAAATAACAGTGACAACGGGCAGTATCGACAGAGACACAGGCTACATGACCAAGGCCTAAAGCACAAGCCAAAATCGCCCATGTCGTCTCCAACTCCAGTTTCTTTTGCTGAGAAGCAGAACCTGAGGAAAGGTCTGAATTCACCACTTCATAATGGTGTGAAAAGAGGTTAATAATCAGTGTAATAATGTAACTGTGTATACATACTATAGGGCCTTAAACCAGAGGCTGTTCCTGGTTGCATAGAGTGACACACATAAGTTCAAAAGTTAGTTTTTTTCCAATCTTTTTTTCTTTTCGAGCACTATGGTGCTCGAACGACCTTTAAACAAAGGGGTACCTTCTTTAATTCATACACTTTGTATATTCATCTTTTGTCAACTGTAATTTGAATATATGAGATGATTGATTCAAGGAAATTAGAAATAGTCCATTGATATGCGCTGGAATGTTTGATTAGATATTTTATTCATTTTCCTCTTTCATTAAAGTATCAACAACTTGTAATAAGGCGCAGTTGTAACATTCAAACTCTAAAAAAAAATTCCAGGCAGATAAGAAGATATTACCAAATCCCACAAAAGAATTCTTGGAATTTTCGCTTCCATCTTCTAATAGTCTGGATTTCCATCTGAATGCTTCTATAGTGTTAGTTGAGAAGAAGTGCAAATTGCTTGTGTGATGACAGAACATGGGAAATCTCTTGTTTTGACTTTGTGGGATCACTATCAATCAACTAACTCCCAAAGAATAAATCAATATGTGTATTAAACTAATACATACACATACAAATGCTTGGAGATTGGACTGTGGTATAGTTGGTGGTGCATAGTTTTGGTGATCAAACAACATGACATTTAGAAACTTTTATTATACTTAATAAAATACTTTGAATGTATGGATTGAATGTATGCACAATAATCATGGTTCATGACTTTCGTTATACCGCTGAAATGGTCATCTCCCCACTCAAATCGAATATTTTATAAAAACAAATTCAATATCAATTGAAAAAGTCCACTCAAATTCTATATCAATCAGTCCCTTAAATTTATGAAAGAGCTTATATATTTAATAACTAGTTTGTAATTTGAGAAGGAAGGTTTTATTTATTTATTTAGTTTTTTTTATCACCATTGGAAAATTTGAGGAATAAAATATTAAAATTAGGTAATAATATGTTATGTAATGGAGTGTCAGCATGATATCAACATATGGGAGATATATAATTTGATTTACGGGTGTTATATTGTCAAAAATAATGAAAAGTCCAAAGAACCGAAGAAGAAATTTTCAACTATAAATAATTTGACATATATTTTGATGAAGAAACATCAAATACTCATAATGATCCAAATGACTTCAACTCTATTTAAATGTTATACAATACTTTAGTGGTTGAACTAGTAAATTTTCTGGATACATTGACTCTGTTTACCACTATCTTCGTTATGTGATTGTGGAACTTTTTAAACAAGCTAGTTGAAAAGTTAACCAAGTTAGCTTGTTGAAAAATAAACTACCTAACTAACTATTAATTAATTATTCAATTACTAACTATCATTTCAACTAATTTTACTATAAAGTGACCATAATGCTAATTAATGCAAGCTTATTCTTGTAACATCTACCTCATATACTTTATCAAACTGGTTAATTTAGGGTGTGTTGTCTCATCAACTGAACCGAACTGAAGTAAGATATAAATTATAAGTTAAATTGAATTGAACTTAATTGAACTAAACTGAATTTAATTGAACTGAACTGAAATGATTTTAAATTGAAAAAAATCCAGTCCTATAATCACCTATCGGCTCTATATTTATATAACAAAATTGTTTTGAAAATAAGACAGTCGATATTATAATTTATCGATTTATAGTTTATTAGTCGCTATCTATATGACTTTATCCAATATAATTGATAATTAATCATGAATTTTCCCTTAATGATGGTTGTAAACGTCTGATTAGGATTCAATTATACTGAACATATCTAGTGTACTTGGTCCCTAAGTAAGTGCAATAATGTATTTGCAAATTGTACAAACTGGCAGAATGTCCCTCTACTGTCAACATTAGCTGCAAAACGTGACAAAATACACATATCCAACTCATAAACACAATATAGTATGGCTTTGTATCAAGATTTGTCTCATTTCCTGTTTCATTGTCATAGACAAAATTATTGAGTTTAGACTGTTTAGTAGTAGTATTAGACATGGATTCATGCATATAAATCATTGTTCATTGCAATTGATCACATATTAGGTATGTCTTCAGTACTAAGAATAGGAACATAATGAGACTCTATTATTATCTGTATCTAGAACACCCTCAAGACTCAAGAGTATAACATTCTCGGATATGTTATTAAGTTCATATTCGACGATTGAGCCAACATAACTAATGAGGGATGTTCCATCGCGTTAATTTAGATCAGTTGAGACTGGACGAACACAAAAAATTTAGTCAATAACATTAAAATTTAAAATTTATATTAAAAAAGAAGTCTTATGTATAAAATATAAAATTTGCTCTGCAGTTGATCACATCGATACGCTATATTTTGAAATTTTGAATGATAACTTCGTTTGATACACCTTTGAATATATATTTTTCAAGATAAATTACGAGATTATCATTTATTAATTCGTCACTCATTCTCTTTCGAAGTCGATTCATCACGATATTCATAGCAGATAAATCTCTTTCTATCGTAACAGTTATAACTGGTAAAATTACGAGATTAATTCAACAAAACCTTATTAAAAAGACCAAAATTATATATTTTAATCAATTTATAATTATTCTATGTGACAAGTGAAATTATAACTTAGAAAAATAAATGAACTAATAGTGCAATTAAAAGATGTACAATTTCCAACATATTAGTTGTTCATTCATTACACACGTCAAAATCAAAGTCAATTAGGCAAAGCAACAAACAATTAATCTTCAACATGAATGAGTTAAATTTGAATGGATTCAATTGAGGCCCCTTGAGCATGAATGAGATCGCCCCCCTGAATCTCTCCCTCAGGCACTTTAGAGTGAGTACCAGGCTACTCATCTTAATAATCATGTCTTTCATCTGAAAGTCAAAGTTCTAAAAAGAAACTCAGGGGAGCCC
Source organism: Plantago elongata (assembly GCA_036897095.1). Taxonomy (NCBI): domain Eukaryota; kingdom Viridiplantae; phylum Streptophyta; class Magnoliopsida; order Lamiales; family Plantaginaceae; genus Plantago; species Plantago elongata. The sequence continues at coordinate 6,853 of JAYMSP010003028.1, forward strand.
GTCTAACCGAGGACGTCTAGTAATGCTATGTTATTTTTAACTGAAATTTACTGAACTAAATTGAACTGGACTGAAATAAAACAAGATATAAATTATAATTAAGCCGAACTGAACTGAACTGGACTGAATTTGAAAAGAACACATCCTAATACTGCAACCCAGGGATCCGGATCACATTCATTAATATATGCAATATTAGCATATGATGATTTCAAACATTAATACATTCCATACGCCCTAGAATATAAACTACTACATGGTGAGCATCCAATACTGATAGATACCTATTATAATAGGACTACAATGAATAATATTACTAATACAGAGTTTCTATATCATGAGTTGCAAGTGCCAACCCAATTGGGTAAAACTAAGCCCAGACAAGTAGTAAATCGTATCCACTCACCTAGCCCAAATAGAATCGAGTAAGGCCCATATGAACATTTATTTCACTGTCCACTGACTATCATTTGCTCATAGCTTCTTTCTCAAAATCTCTGTCCTGGTCTACTTAATCAGCTCAATCACCTGCAAAAAAACCTTTCATCTCTCTTCTACAATGGCTTCTCTCGACACTGACGTGAACATGGTGCCTGCCGGAGAAGGATCGTCCGGTGCCGGTCCGTCCAATCCAACTCCCGCTCAATCGAAGAAAGCCAAGCGATTTGAGATCAAAAAGTGGAACGCTGTTGCCCTTTGGGCTTGGGGTACGAATTGCGAACCCTAGCTCATCACCTGTGTTTGATTCTGCAGGATTTGTGTGTTAGGAGCTTGTAATTTTGGTTTTAGGATCATCGGATTGAGATTCCTAACCCTAATTTTGCGATGTGCAGATATTGTTGTTGACAACTGTGCTATCTGCAGGAATCACATCATGGACCTCTGTGAGTGATTTTTTGCTATGTTTTGAGTTTGTTTATTTTGAGTGTTTGGTTTGGTTTGGATTCGTTTGTTTACTCGTTTTGAAATTTTGTTTAGGTATCGAGTGTCAGGCAAATCAAGCTAGTGCCACAAGTGAGGAATGCACTGTTGCTTGGGGTGAGTTACTGTCTGTTGATTATGTTTTTTTTCGATGCTTGACGAGACTTGTAGAAGATTATTATAGAAGTGGATGATCTAGTTAGTGTTTTGGACTGAATGCCAGTTGGTTTTGTTTGTAAGTGGTTCAGTATGAATGCCATATGTTTTTCTGGTTACATTTATTGTGAGCTGTTACAGTTAGTAAGTCGATAATTAGCTGATCTTACTCTCATCTTGATTTTGATATCTTTCCGAGGGAGTGAGTTGGAGAAGTTTCATCTCTTATGGACTAGCTGAACTAACTGTGTCCTGCTTGAGGTTTGGCTGTAGTTGATGTTGATTATAAGTGCATAACCCTGGCTACTTCATTAATCTAGGATCTTGGCATGGGTGATTTATGCGAGCCAGTATATGGATTAAGTTGAGCATGTGCTTACTTGTATCCTTTCTTATCATCACCTCCGGTAGAATTGTGGTTGGAATCAAGGGTTTATGAAAATCTTTGAAGTTTTTCCCGACAAACAAAAGGTGGTTTTACATGACGTCATCTGTTTCTTAGTCCTTGTCTTGTCTTTCTAAGAATTGTACTACAAGTTAAGCAGACCGGTTACTGCTATGCAAATTTAACAATCCAGTGGTAGAATGCTTCCTATGGTCGGGTGAGTTTCACCAATGTAGTTGAATTAACAAGAACATTTCGACTTCAGCCAACTTGTTTGCTATTTCCTAATATTAGTATGTAGAATTTGTTAATGATATGGGCATGGTCTGAGAGTGCCGTTGAAATGAGCTTGTTTCTTTACCTAAATATATATCCTTTTCTCTTAAATTCTTTGGTCACTGTTGTTATACTATTCCTTGAAGATGTGGTGGTTGTATTGAAACATTCAAAGTTTCTTGCCTTAAAAGACCCATCATATGAAATAATATGAAGTGGCATGTCACTGGATCTTATTCGTATCTTTATGCCTCTTCGTTTGCATTACAAATTGCATACGAACTGTCATTCACAATTTGACAATTAATGTACAGGTGTTTGCAACCATGCCTTTCACTTCCATTGCATTAGCAGATGGCTGAAAACTCGTCAAGTTTGCCCTCTAGGTAAGTTCTGTCTCTTTTTTGATTATCTTTCTGTCATTTGTATTTATACATGGACTTTGTTTATAATTCTGAACTCCTTTTTTCACAGATAACAGTGAGTGGGAGTTTCAGAAGTATGGGCACTAGAATCTTTCATGCATGGACTTGGGACATTCCCATTATCTCGAGGCAATATGACCTGTTAAACCAACTTTACATTTTCCAGCACTCTGTTATTTTGTAGTTTGCCAACAAAGCATTATTATAAAAATCAATTAGTCTATTCTCAGAGCATTGTGATAATGTCGCTCTGTTTATAATGTTGCTCTTATCATGCCTTCTTGTGAAGATTTTATCTGCTCTTCTATGAAATGCGATGGTGTTACTGTTTTTGTGATGTGAAACTGCAACTTTGAATTTTATGATTCGTTGAGTTGTATCTTTATTGAATTTATATGATGTCATTGACCAATTCTGTGTGTCCTTTGGGAGTGATTATATGAATGGTTTATTCATGGTAGATACTCACTCGTATTTCATTAGGCGGGACTGATTGAGCTTTGTAGATTTTGGTTACGGTAAGTCTTTCTTCAGAACATTCATATTTTTTGGTTTCTTTATGGTAATTACTTCATTAGGTGGTACTGATTGAACTTTGAGATTTTGGTTATTAGTAACGAAATTGTTTGCTCAACAAAAGCCTATCCCAGTCCTGTTACTTCTTTCTGTTGCCCTCCTCTTGGTTCACTGTCAAATGATTTTGTTTCTCCTCTCCTGAAGAGTAGAACATATACATGAAATGTTTTGGTGCTCTGCATAAGTTCTCTGAGTGCGTAATGTCCTATATTGTTCGTGAAATGCCATACAGTTTTCTGGTTGTTCGATAGTTATTGCTCAATGCTTGATACTTCTATATTGAACTTGTTTGAACATCAGTTTCCAAGAATTGTTATATTACAATCTTCAAATAAAACATTGATAACTTATTTTTCCAGCGTTTACAAAATAAAAACTTGGATCTATAGATATTCATTGTGCTGTAATCAGCATCCAGAGAACTGGTAGTTAATTTAGCACGCATCATTGTAATCTAAATAGCATCCTTATTAGTATGAGTCTAATCCAACATTAGTCAGCCGAGAAGTCTGCAGATAGTCATGCCATCACCCACATGGACTTGAGAAATCTGCATGAGGTGCTTGTTAAACTCGATTGACTCCTTCCTTGATGCTAACCTCAATAAGTGAAAATAATTGGTTAATGTTCGGTTCGTGTTTGACTGGACCGAACGTGTTCGTGTAGATAACGAACCGAACATGATCTTATTTATTATCGTTCTGTAGTTCACGAACGGTTCACGATCAAATTAAATATTTAATATAATTACATTATATATCAATATTACATAACTAATATTTATATTTATATAATTAATATATCCAATACATAATAGGTGGGGTAAAATATTTATGAAATGATATTATAAATCTTTCCGTTTATGTAATTATTTTATAACATTTTAATAAGTTTTTGTATTTTTATTGTATTATAATTAATTTTATTTATTTGACTAATCGAACAATCGATCGTTAAAGAACGAACACGAACTTGTTAAAATATTATCGATCTGAATACAAATACGAACCGAACAAATGACTTATCGAACGAACAAACGTTGGCTAAGCTAATTGTTTGGTTCGTGCCCTCCAACCCCAGGTACCATTTCTTCCGGCATAGCATGTTATCACACAAAGTATCTACAAAATCAAAGTTGAAATGTTCTTCATTCTTTGGCTGCATATGCATCACAAAACCATCTGCAGTTGTACTATATTTCACAAAGTGTGATATGCAAGTCAAACGTGTAATAGGGGCTGATTAGCATGGCATTTGAATAAAAATTTTGGTGAAATTGTATTTGAAATAAAATTGAAATGGGGGTATTTGAATTGTATTTTAGGCCAAATCACTGTTCATCGAGCCAAATGGGATTTAAATGCTTGGACAATCAGCCCCTTAAGTCTTACATCTTTCAGTAATCGGTCAAGAACAGGTAGAGCTCCTATTCGATGAAATTGATCTTGTGTTGTACACCATCTCATACTCTCCACGAAAACTCCATTTTTTTTGAAGAAACATGAGAGGATTAAATTTGACCGTACAACCTTCCCATCGTCAGGGATGTTGAGCGCTGTTAGGAACAGAGAGTATCCAGTGATGACTACGATCTCAATTGTCTTTTTCGGGTTTATCAGGCTCAACATCAAAGCCATCAACTGACCAGCTGACCAGCATCAGGAGATGTACCCACAATTGCCCTGCGAATCGAAACAGAGTCATTCATTTAACTCGTACATAAAAGTCAGTGAATATTCCCAAGATTTATATCAAAATGCATCAATTACCAGGGATGCTTGGAACTGATCTTTCGAAGCTCTTTAAGAATCTATGGTTCACGCGGATATACATACGATGGTCTCCATCACATACTATTAAGAAGACAGACTCATCACTCATCAGCTACTACATTGAATAAAACATAGCAAAATTTGAGAATTAGATAAAGGTAAGGTAGCATAGTTTCATGTCTGGTACAACTCTGGTGTTTGCAAACAGCCCTGAGTCAGTTGACATGGTAATCTTTATCTGACCAGCCATATTACTTTTCTCCGTGTGAAGACACAGATTATTCTTCAAAGTACAAGCAACATAACAAGAATTACAAAAGTCAGGTTCTTAAGAAATTACACAGGTTAAGTTCTTATAGACAATATACACAGTTCATAGCTCAAGCTCTTGTTTTTGTACGTATCACTTATACGATATTTTATACTAGGCTTACTTGGAAGCATTTTCATTCTGATGTGAGTTCCGTTATACCAAAATGAATATTTTGGATATAGTCTTGAACTCTCTTGTTCGAGAAATTAATGTTTCAGATGCAATGAAAATGGAGCATCATGGACCATTCTCATTTTTTATTTATTCCAACAGATTCAGTATCGGATGAAAAACTTGTATTCAACCAATTTTTTATTACACTCTCTAATGAAAACAACATCATATATAATTAGTTTCAAACAATTCATTTAAAATTATAAACATTACATGTTTAAATCATCATATATAATTTTATTAAAAAACACATTTCAAGTTAAACATGCTATTTATTATTAATAGATAATGTCTATTCTATCTCTCCGAAAGATAGTCTATTGATTAAGTTTTTTTCATATTTATATTATATATGAAGGCTTTATCTAAGGTACTAGAAGTCGTCCCTCCGTATAAAGAACCATGTAAACATCAACATTCGTGACTATAAATGGGCACCGCACCCTGCTTCTTCTATATTGAACTTTGGCACCCTCAAAAGCCAATGCCAATAATTAACAGTTTATTTTGGATTAGTAATCATTTAAGTGAAAAGCAGTCTGATGATGATGATCCAGTCGTGCAGGTTGTTGGATAAATTTCTTATTGATGAACTTTGGCACCCACACAAAATTTTACGACAACCATTCTTTTGATGTACAGTCATCTTTGCATTAGTGATCATCATTATAGTGAAAAAGCAGTCTGATTTTTCCAGTCATGATGTTGGTAAATTTTCTTGTTGAACTTTGGCATGCACCCTCAAAATCTTAAGATAATCATTCTTGATGTAACAGTCAATTTTGGATTAGTAACAGTGAAAACCAGTCTGGTTACCCAGTCATGCTATTGGACAATGTTCTTATACTTTCCCTTCCAATTTTCTCCGAGCGTTCTGTTGAGAATCTTGGTTGAGACAAAGGGTCTTATGACTACTCCCATGGTCCTGCCGGTATAGTTGAGCTGGGTAAAATACGTGACTGTTACTTACATTCTTTAATTTGTGTAAAGAAAATACTCCATGTCCTTTAAATTATACGGATATACCCAATATTCATTACAATTATGCACACCTGTCATACCGTTAAATTGACACTAATATTGACAAATGAAAAAAAGCAAAAAGTCTATTAGATATCTAGGGGGCTGATTGACATGCGACTTAAATGCCCCGATTTAAATGCCTGAATAGTGATCGGAATTGTAGCGGGATTGTTAAAATTGTGTTTGGTATATAATTGTAATTGGATAGGATATTATAGTTTTGTTATATAGGTAGAGAAAAATATTGCTACTGTAGAGCCATTTCGATCTTCGGCATTTAAATGTCATAACAAATACAAAATTTTCAAGTAGCATCCAAACAGGCATTTGGATGCTACTCCAATCAGCCCCTAGATGAATTTTCCCAAATCAATTAATTAAACCAACAAGTGTCAAATTATGGATTCTCTCAACCCCTTCGCCCCTGCTAATCGACGCCACACGAACCACCACAACAATCTGAAACACCCGCCACCGCCACCAATTTTTCCGACTCCATGGATAGTATAAGCTAATTTGATTTTGCTGCCTCCTTGATAATTTTAATGTTGTTGAAGAAAAAAAGAAGTATTAGGGGGTTGGAAGAATCATTAGAATGACACACTTAATTAGCTAGTGATATGCACAAATCAAGACTTGAAGAGTCCTTATGAGTTGCTGCAACGAGACAAATAAAAAAATTAAATATGATCTCTATATATGAGTGTTGTTGAGTTTTATATTGTACACCTGACTAGTTTGTTTTATATTGTTAGAAGGGCAAGGTACTTTCACCTTAATTAAATGAAGTAGGGCAAATAGAATGAAGAAGTAAAAATGAAGTACAGAAATGGTAAATGCATAAGCCTATACGAAGAAACCTTTAACTCACACTGATGATAAAGAAGGCTGATGTCATATTGACAAGGATTTTGAGGATCCAACCGATGATTGGCATTTGATGGAAAGACCTGATGATCATTCTAGGAACTTTTGGAGAAGATATATATTTTTATGTATATAAAGCTATTTTGAAAGTTGAACAAGATAAAAAGGAGATGGAAAGAAAGGGCAAAAAGTGGAAGGACAAAAGAATGAAGGAACAGAACGTGGTGATTATGAAGAAAAAAGACTCAAAATCGACTTAGAAAAGATAATGCACAACCTGAGGAGAAGTGGTACTCAGACGATGGCTCTGGAAGTGATGAGGAATTAGATAAAATGTTAGATTCTGGCGATGACAAACCTGAAGAGATGCTGAATTCATATGAAGAGTATAAGATGTCAAATTATCCTAATTGCTCCAATGATTTTGAACTTAAAGTCGGGATGATGTTTGCCTTCCCAAGTCTTTTCGAGATTGGGTAATATCCAAGGGTGGAACTTGAAATTTACAAAACATAGCAAGCTTAATTATTATATGTGTATATGCAAAAGTAATGAAACTTGGAAATATTACAAACTACTATCTGGAAATGTTATTAAGGTTATATTAAAAATTTACTTGGTTAGGTATCAATGTGCAAATTATACTTGTTAGTCGTTTTATGCCAACATATATTAACTGAATACTTAACCCTGTTGTTATACTGCTGAGTGGCCATCTCTTCACTCAAATTAAATATTTTGTACACAAAATATTAATTTTAATTGAAAAAGACTACTCAAATTCTATATTAAATTAATTTCACAATCATTTCATCAACAAAATCACCTAAAAAATTTATTTTAAATTAATTTCTTTAAATGTGAATAGTCGCTGTCAAATCGTCTGACATATATGCCATACAAACACAACATATATTGAGTTGTTAACATCTACGTCAACAAGTTTAAATGGAACTCAAAATAAAAGAGAAAGAGTTAAAATGGATAAACATGGATTTTTGTTAATTATGTCATTTTTGTATTTGAAATATGAAGTTCTTACAATTAACGATTTGAATGGGTAGAAATTAACTGGAAGTTGCACAACCATCTGCAGAAACACCGGGGTTCTTACAAATACTTTTAGAGAGAATGCTTTGTATTGTATGCATGGGAAGGTCTTGCATGGTGTATGGTTGTGAACGGTCCAGTTCGGTACAAGTCGCTGTTCGGTGTGGACCGTAAGTGTGGTCAATGTTTTATATACGTATATATCTTTATAAAAATTTACTAAAAGTGTAGTAATTTTTACACTTGAAAAAGGATTTTAAACTTGTCACCGTGTACTAATTAACACAAAACAAAAGTATGAGTGTTCACGTGAAGGCGGCTACCCAATGTCAATAACTCATCAATAATAGTATAACATAATATATGTTAGGGGCGAAAATGATCTCATTCGTTTAGCAAATTAAACGTTCATAAAATTTTTATAAAAATTTCAATTAATGTTTAATTCGTATTCTATATTAACCTGTTTAAATTATTTGTGAATACGTTCGTTAACAAATAAACATGAATACGTATACGAAATTTATTGTTTGGTAGTTCGCGAACATTCTATATATATAATATATTTTACTTCATTTGAATAGTGAATGAGTTGTTCAACGAACAAAAATACTAAAATTTCTAACGAACAAACGTTCGATAGGCTCTCATGTTCAGTTCGTTCGATTCGATAAACACCTACTCACAATAAAGAGAGACAAAATTTTGAATTAATTCATGCCTCTACTATATATTCTCACGTATTACGAAATCACCAGGGAATTTTCATCAAGTCCGGTGACTCTGGATTGCAGACGTAAACACGGTATTCTGATGGGCCCTTGAAAGTTTAGATCAAAAGTGACTTGGTGAGTTTAATAGTTACCCCATCGAAGTAAATATGCTTCATGACATGTGTCATGACTCATGTTTGAGATTTCCTGATTAATTATTGCTGGGAAGTGGGTGGAAGAAGCGAACGGGCGGTTTGTTTTTCAATTGTGATTGGTTCATTTGGCTCGATGAATAGTGATTTGGTCTAAAATACATTTTAAATATTTTCATTTTAATTTCATTCCAAATATAATTTCACCAAAATTCATTCAAATGTCCATTCAAATTTTATACCAATCTGCCTCTAAATTAATTTACCTACAAACACAATTTCACCAAAATTCATTCAAATACCCAATCAAATTCTATACCAATCTGCCCCTAAATTAATTTACCTACAATATTTTGGGATGACACTACTGCAGACGTTTCAGTTTATTGCCATAATAAACAAGAATAAACAAGAGAACAACTTAACTAAATAATTAGGTTTCCGTTTTCCTCCCTGACACATTAGAATTTAAGGTTAATTACACTTTTATTCCCATATAATACTCGAAATTACAATTTACTCCAAATATTTTTTCACACACCCTTACCGTTAGTTGACTAACAGAGTCAACTTTAATCAACACAAAATGGTTAACTTAAAAAAAGTTAGCAACTATAAAAATCATTTATGCAATCATTGATTAATTAGTGTGAAAAATTACTAAAATACCTCAATCAACTTCTTCAACTAAACCCCAATTCACACATTACAATTCACATTTCCCAAAATTTCATCTTCTTTGCAAAGAGACAGAGAGAGAGAGCAGCAGTTATCACTCTCTCATTTTCCAATCCAATCAAGTCAAAAATTAAAAGAGGGAAAAAACATAAGAGGCAAGAACGATAAGGATTTGGGCAAGGCCGGAGCAAAGCGTCACAGGAAAGTTCTCAGTGACAACATCTAGGGCATCACCAAGCCGGCTATCCGACGTCTAGCTCGTCGTGGTGGAGTGAAGCGTATCAGTGGGCTCATCTGCGAGGAAACTTGTGGTGTTCTGAAGATCTTTCTAGAGAATGTCATCCGTGATCGATGCTGCCACCTACATTGAGCACGCTCATCGTAAGACTGTGACGACGATGGATGTGGTGTTGTTGGGTTGTGGTAGTGTATCGAATGGGGTAGAATGTAGATTAGACTACTGAGCAAAAGCTGGGCCTTATTCCTTAAGACTGTATTTGCCCCGCTCTGGTGCTCACGATTTACTTAGCAAATAGCCTCTCAAGATAGAACAACAGTATTTGAGTTAGTGTTCAAGCACTCGAACAATAACTCTGCCAACTATTACAACAAATGACTTTTCAGGCTATAGAGAGAAAGAGAGAAGGAAAAAAGAATTGGATTTGGTGTTTTTGAATTCGATTCGGGGGGGGGGTACTATTTATAATTGGAAAGAGTTGCAATCTGAACACATGCGGTCTTTTGCAAACAGGTCCCTGCAGAGACAAAAATTTGAATAGACACAACTTTCGAGTTTTTATGTTCAGACACATCCTTTGAACGAAAGGTTAAATCCGTTCAACGAACGGACAGATTTGTACACTACAAGCTCAAACGGGGTTGGGCCTCTTCTGTTTCAGATTTTGTTTGGGCCTGACCAAACAGAATACATTTCTGGCCTAAAAAGATTATACTCATCCCTAGACCGCGACCCGCGAACCCACGTCCCAGGACCCGAGCGGGTGCATGTGTAGGTGCACTTAGGTCTTCCCCCCTTCAAAAGCATGGGTGCCCCAAGGGCCCAACCCTTTAGCTCAATCCAATAGCTAATAAGTAGATCTTTCTTCCTCAATTTTAGCAATGTGAGACTTCCCATATTCCAACTCTTGGTATTCCATATTCAATCCATCAACCAACACACTTTGAGCTTCAATAATTCTTTCACCTTTCAATGAATTTTAGTTATTCTTTCTCAAGTGTCTTCTACTACCATAACAGATTATTCACGATTAAGGAAACTTCATTCCTAAACGTGTGGGCCCATTTGATTGAGGTGCAAAGTAATAAACTAGCCTCATTATTAGCTAAAATTCTTACAATCCCCACATGAAAGAAATTGATGCTCACAGCACAACGGGGTTCTCTAGCCAGAATTTCCTGCCAAAAATCATATTACATCGGAATCGATTGTCAGTAACATTGAATCGTCCCTAGTAGAATACCATTGGATTTACTTGCCACCAGGTGGACGTGATGTCTTGAACCGGTCGGCGTTTTGTGTAAACCAAGACAATGATATCAACACAATAACTTTCCTTATTGCCTCGTTAATATTCCCAGTTTGTTAAAGGCCTTGGTCTGCTCAGATTCATGGGTGTTCTCATTTGAAGCGGCCTCCCATACTTCACACCCAAATAGGTGATCTCGTTCTAAGAGCATCCTGCCAATGCTCTGCTCGTAAGCTAAAGATATAAAGAATCTTCTTCAGAGATCATTAAGAGTTTAGCGACTCATCCTCCGCCCACTCTGCAAGAGCACTTAAAGTATCTTTCTCGGGAATGGTGCAAGTGGAGTTAGTAACTCCTAAGTGCTCTTACCTCGAAGTGGAAAACTTTACGAGGCGCAAACTGGTCATTTCCAATTTAGTTGTCCCATTGAATCAAATTATTGGGATCTCCAGTCAGTATGATTGGGTTGCCACCGTAAACTTCCTTATTTTGTGGGTCTTAAGCCCATTCCCCTGGACAAGCATTGTCCTTGATCTCTCGGTAGCGCTTTGGTTAGCGGATCCGCAATGTTATCCTTTGATTTCATGTAATCAATAGTGATAACCCCCATAGAGACCAACTGCCTAATGGTTGTATGTCTTCGACGTATGTGTCTAGACTTTCCATTATATATATTGTTTGTTGCCCTTCCTAATGCCGACATACTGTCACAATGAATTGTTACAAAAGAGCACGGGCTTATCCCAACAAGGGATATCCTCTAAAAATTCTCGAAGCCACTCGGCTTCTTCTCCAGCTTTGTCCAAAGGTATAAATTTCGATTCCATCTTGGATCGGGCAATGCACGTTTGTTTAGAGGACTTTCATGAAACAACACCACCACCAATTGTAAACACATAACCACTAGTGGACTTGGTGTTTGTACTATCAGATATCCAGTTTGCATCACTGTATCCTTCCAATACTGCTGGATATCTTCCATAGTGTAATCCATGATCTATTGTGGTCTTAAGTATCCCAATAGATGAAGTAAAGCTTTCCAGTGGGCATTTCCTGGATTACGTGTAAACCTAGCTAACTTGTTGACTGCGAAACCAATATCAAGACGAGTGTAGTTCATCACATACATTAAACTGTCAATTATCCGAGCATATTGCATTTGGTTTACTAGATCACCTGAGTGTTTGTCCAAACGCAAAGATTCACACATTGGTGTCCTTACACATTGACGGTCAAAGACCTCATATCTCTTTAGAATCTCCTCAACGTAGTGAGATTGTGAAAGCACCAACCCCTTGGGAGTTTTAAAGACCTTATCCCTAAGATTAAATCTACTACACCCAAGTCTTTCATGTCAAAAAAATTGTTTCAACATAGTTTTGTTTTTAAGATTAAATCATGACAAAGGATTCAACGTTCCTCTTCATATAGACACACTTATCACACTCATTTATAGAAAAGCCCTTTGATCGGAACGTGCTGTCAAACTTTTAGTGCCATTGTTTAGGGGCTTGCTTGAGTCCGTACAATGACTAGACAAGACGGCATACCTTCTTCTCTTGTCCTGGAACCACATACCTTTCAGGTTGGTCCATATACATTTCCTCGTCTAAATCTCCATTTAGGAAATCAGTTTTAACATCCATTCGATGTATCTCAAAACCACGTAGTGCAGCTATGGCAATGAATACTCTAATGGAAGTTATTCTTGACACAGGCGAGTATGTGTCAAAATAGTCAAGTCCCTCCTTTTGTATATAGCCTTTGACCACTAGACGATCATTGTATTCATCAATGGTTCAAACTGCTTTATACTTGCATTTGAGTATCCACTTGCAACTCAATGGCTTAAGGTCAACCACTTCCCAAGTATGATTTTGTAGGATGGAATCCATTTCAAATTCAATGGCCTCTTTTCAGAAGGGGGTTTCAGGAGTGGACATTGCCTCTTGGATTCACTAGGCTCATTTTCTACAAGGTATGTGAGAAAATCAGAACCAAAGTCTTTCTGAGTCCTAGCTCGCTTACTCCTCCTTGGTTCGACATCAGGAACCTCAACGTTATTTTGATGCGAGCCTTCAGGTTCTATAGAATTCTCTGGTGGTAATACTTCAGGTTCTGTAGCATCCTCTAGAGGAGGTGAACCTATATGTTCTGCAACATTTTTCGGAGGTACACCATGAAATTCTGCATTAGGGCCACTTGAGTCAGGGACCCCCATAAGGCCTACAACAGGTGCCCTCACAGGAACAACTACTTGGAGCCTCACAGGGACCACCATTGGGGTCCCCACATTTGACCCTATTGCCGTTTCATAGTCTCGTTTATGAGAAAATATTTCTTTCTTTTCCTTCATAGGAAAAACTTCTTCAAAGAATTCTGCATTCCTTGATTCAATGACAGTTCCTTCATGAATGTTCGGTATCAGCGACTTATGCACTAAGAAGCGATAAGCGCTACTGTTATTTGCATATCCTATAAAAATGCAATATACATTTTTTGGTCAAATCTTTACATACTTTGGTTTAGGTATTACTACCTTGGCCAAGTAGCCCCACACTTTCTAGTGTTGGTACGAGGGCCTGTGACATTTCCATAATTCATATGAAGTAATATCACTATCTTTCCGGGGTATTCTGTTAAGAATAGTAGTGGCTGTGAGAATAGCCCCCCAAACAAATTCTGAGGTAATCCATAATCTAGTAATAGTGCATTCATCATCTCCTTTAGAGTACGATTTTCTCATTCAACAATACCATTAGATTATGGAGCAATGGTTTGATGAATAATGCCAACTATGAGAAATATTATTCAAGTGGTCATGTATATTCTCCACCTCAATCACTTCGAATTACTTACATTTGAGTATTAAGTTGATTCTCAACTTCAGTTTTGTTAGCAATATTTTTTTTAGTATTTTTGATCAATCACAATGTAACTTATCTTTAGTACATATAGGTGACTTGTACTCTTAGTTCACTTGAACATTGTAAAAGAGGAAATCACTTAGTATGTTAGTCTAGTTAAACTTGTAATAGGATTGTTTGGTCTCTGAATGTAATTTTATATTTTGAGAAGGTCATGAAGAAGGATCTGAGCAATGGAGTTTAATCGAAGATTTGAAGACTGAAGATTGCGCAACTTTAATGAAGACATAAAGGATTAGTCTCCTCAGAAAGACTATGTTCAGAAAGTTGTTTAAATGGTGCATTTGACACGTTACACCTCTCTGGATATATGTCATTATTGAGTCAAGGAGCATACTAGCTTTCAGAAAGGCACATGTGTCCGTTGAGAATGTAGGACAAGAAATAGTACAGTGTATTAATTACACCGACTTAAAAGTCGTTCCAGCAAGCTCTCTTTGAAAAATGAGATAGTGACTTCTGAGTACTTATTTCGAGATATCAACGGATTGAATTCTGAGGATTTCTAACGGATACTATTAAAACGACTCTCAAATTCATCTATAAATATCAACACTTAGAAGCTGAGAAATACACACACACGAACTACGCTCATACTTCATATCAAACAAGTATTCTCTCAAGCATTCATACTGCAAATCTCCAAGCTTACAGTTGCAACCATACAACTCGAAGAATTACTAGTAGTTCTAAGTGTCCTGAACCTTAACAAGAGCT
>JAYMSP010003029.1:0-21451 GCA_036897095.1 Plantago elongata
AAAAAAGATAAACATGCAGGATTACATTTCTATTGTATTAGATGTATTAGAGTTACGCATTGTCATTTTACATCTTACTTTCCTTTTTTCTTTCTGCTAATATAATAGTAGTATTCTATGTTTTCACTATGATTAGCTACCTTGTTTCCTTAGTGTGTATGAGACTCGAATTGACATAATTCTACTTAGACCAATTACACTACCTACTAAAACCGATTACAATAAAATTGATTATTCTACATATTTTATTTGTACAATATTTTAAGTAGGTAGTGATTAAATACGACTTACGATTTATATAAATAAAGTCAAGAATGAATATCTTAATTTAGCATAGTTCATTTAACTCTAATTTCCAAGAGCACAAGTTGTTAGCTATATAATTGACCTACTTGACCAAATGTGATGAGCAAAATTTGCCAAAACTCAAAAAAAGGTCAAATTTTGAACAAGCCGGGAAATCACCTTCCCTCGTTCCTCAATTTCCCCAAAACCCTCTGAAATTGAAAACAAATTTATACTCAGCCGCGCTTCAAATCTCGAGAAAACCAAAACCCAAATCCAAAATTCAACCTTTTGCCATTTTCATCTCAAACATTTTCAGAAAACTGAAAAAATCCCGCCTTTACTCACCATTTCAAACCCCACTTCTCCATTTCCACTGGCGGTACTTGCATTTTTCACCCCTAGTTTATATACTCACTCCATTTCTTCTACCTCTCATTCACTCAAACAATTCTGATTCCTCTTCTCTATTTGTGATTAATTAATCCATCCAATTCTCTTGGGTTATCCGTCTGATTTGTAACTCGTATCAATGGCGGATCAAGAGAATTGCAGGAGGGTCACCCGCCTGGCAGCTAAGAGGAAGGCGGTGGTTGAGTCAGTGGGTCCGGAAATCGAGCAGGTGGCGAAGAGGAAGAAGAGGGTTGTGCTGGGTGAGATTCAGAATAATGTTTTGGTTTTGGGGGAGATTGGTGGGAAGAGGCAGGTGAAGAAGCCGAATAGGGTTTTGAAGATAGGGCAAAAAGATGAGATTTTGAAGGGTGTGAAAGATGATGCTGATAATGGCGATCCTCAGATGTGTGAGGCTTATGTTTCTGATATCTACTCGTACCTTCGTCAGATGGAGGTAGTGATTTGCTGCTTTTTTTGTATTCATTTTTTTTTAATTATCGAAGAATGAGTCTTTTGATGAGCAAGTATGATTGGATTGGTGTTTTTTGTTTGATTTATGCATTTAATGAATATTAATCAATACTTAAGAACAGGTTGCTAGTTTTGTAAAGATGATTGGATTGATTACTGAATTGGTTTAATTGGATCATTTATGTGAATTGAGGATCTGGGTTTTGAGTACTGGTTGAGAATGTTTGCTTTGGGTTTGTACACATTAGAGATTATGTTGCTACTTTTGTAAAAATGATTGGATTTGATTACTGAATCGGTTCAATTGGATGAGTTATGTGAATTAAGGATCTGGGTTTTGAGTACTGGTTGAGAATGTTTGCTTTGGGTTTGTACACATTCAAGATTATGTTGCTACTTTTGTAAAAATGATTGGATTTGATAACTGAATTTGTTCAATTGGAGGATTTATGTGAATTAAGGATCTGGGTTTTGAATACTGGTTGCAAATGTTTGCTATAGGCCTGTACAAATTGGAGATTTTGTTCAGGGTCTTGACAAATCTGAGTTTTATGGTGCAGATGGAGGGTAAGAGAAGGCCTTTGCCTGATTACATAGAGAAGATCCAGAAAGATGTGACTGCAAACATGCGAGGCGTATTGATTGATTGGTTGGTTGAGGTTGCGGAGGAGTACAAGCTTCTATCTGATACACTTTACATGACTATTAACTACATTGACAGATTCTTGTCTGTGAGTGCCCTTAACAGGCAAAGGCTTCAACTTCTAGGTGTTTCTTCGATGCTTATTGCTTCGTAAGTGTGCTAAAACTCTTGCTGTTGATCTCTTTATCAAATGACCTTTTTTTTTTTTTTATGGACTTGGCTGATTTTTGTTGCTCTTTTGATTTGATCAGGAAATATGAAGAGATTACTCCTCCACACGTGGAAGATTTCTGCTATATCACGGATAATACCTACACCAAAGATGATGTGGTGAAGATGGAGGCTGATGTGCTCAAAGCACTCAAATTTGAAATGGGGAACCCAACGTTGAAAACGTTTCTTAGAAGATTTACTAGAATTGCTCAAGAGGATTTTGAGGTTTGTTACATGAAACATGCCCTTAGTGTTTGTTTCCTTGGTATGCTTTTCTGAGTTGTATCTGATTTGCATACGGCCTGTTTCAGAGTTCAAGTTTGCAATTGGAGTTCTTGGGTTGCTACTTGGCTGAGTTAAGCCTGTTAGACTATGGATGCGTGAAGTTCTTGCCTTCTCTGGTGTCTGCATCTGTTGTGTTCCTAGCAAGATTTACGATCCAACCTAAAGTACACCCATGGGTAAACACCTGTCATATGCTCTAGCATTACACATTGATAATGTTTGTAGTTACACAATTCTCAAAAACTAAATGTGCTTTCATTTGTGCAGAACTTGGCTCTCGAAGTTCAGTCTGGCTATAAACCAGCAGATCTTAAAGAATGTGTTTCTATCATTCATGACTTGCAGTTGAGTAGAAAAGGGGGTTCTTTGGTGGCAATTCGAGAGAAGTACAAGCAACATAAGTTCAAATGTGTATCAACTCTACTATCTCCTGTTCAAGTGCCAGAATTGTTCTTTGACAATGTCAACTCTGATTGAGTCGCCGTATAAAACTTTCGACTATGAAATGGGTGTCACCCTGCAGTTTTCAAGCCCGTGACTTTGCCGCATGAAGTTAAACATAATGGTTTTAGTATTTTACTAGTGGCTCACATCTCTAGTGTAGCTGTGTAGGCAGGCATAAATGATGTGAAGGTTTTGCTTCACTGATTAATGTAGCTAGATTTTCTTTTTAGTGTTTCTGGTTTTCCTGTTTCAAGTTGAAATGGTAATGAATACATTTGTGTTAACTTTCATCTACCAATGTCTTTGTACAGTCCAATATTTGTCCAATATTTCCTGCCACTTGGTATAAAACCTTGTGATTACCAACATGGTGAACTTATACATTTCAAAATATTGAAGCAAAACTGTAAATATCCACCGTTCCTTTCGAATGTGTATCAATTTTTTGGCCATGTAAATAATTAAATAACATTTTTAATAAATGTTTTGAATATTTACTTTCCCCTTTGTATATGTTTAATAAATAAAAATCGACTTTCACACTTAGTATGAAGTTCAATGAAAAATATAGTTTCTCATAGGATTTTAGTTCAACTTAAATGTGCTTTTGTATAAAAACAACGTACAAAATTCAATTTGAATTCAAATAATTCAAATACAATTTTATCTCAAATATACAAATATTTCTATAAAAAATACTTGATTTGAAATGTTCTTCGGAAAAAATGAACATGCTCAAAATATCGATCACAATAATCACTCCATCTCTTTTTTTTTTAGTATGTTACTAGTGGCTCCATGTTTATGTTTAGTATAGTTGTGTATCACTCAACAAAAAAAAAAAAAAAAAACCAACTGTGATAGTATACTTAATACAAAATGCTCTATATTTTTTCTCGGAGAAATTTTTTTTGCACCATTAATTGTTTCTGTTTTTTGAAGTTACCTCATAAACCTTTTTTTTTATTCGACTTCAAAACCTTTCAACTTTTTCAACGTTACAGTAAAAAATTGACGGCGTTAGTCGTTTCGTTAGTTGACTGTTAAACCTTTAAAAAAAAAATGATGATCCAACCACTAACATGTATGTGTGCTTTACATAATTCTATTATTAATTCTTTTTCACATACACATATGAATAACTATAATCACTTTAAAAAAGGGCTAGTTTTAGTTACAACAAATTCTATTTTAATATTATTTTCGCATATATATATATATATATATATGAAAAATTATAATCACTAGAATTTTAAAATTATTTACACATATATATATGAAAAACTATAATCACACTAAGTTCAGGCCTGCGTTAGTTTTAATTTCCTAACAAATTCTATTTTTAACACTTTTCCACGTACACGTGTTAATATTCACAATGTGTTGGACATATTAGTATCGACATGTATATTATAGAATATGTAGTTGAATGACAAGGAACGATTGGAGAATTACAAGCAACTCATATTAAAATGTCTATCATCGCTATTATATGAATCATTTCAGTTGTATTCATTGTAATATGCTAAATGAGTTGTACACATGTTGTTTTTAGTTGTGACTAATTAGACCATTAATCGAAATTGTGAATATTACAATGACAAATTATGTAAATACAATGTCACAAATGAGATTTTTAATAAAAAGTTTTTAAGTAATATACATAGATAATAAATATCAAAACTTAAAATTATTCAACAAAAATTATCTAAACTCACCAAGAACCCTAAATATTGGATCCTCCAAATTATTTTGAATTCAAGTTGATTTTCAGAGAACTCAGACAAAGAAATGGAAGTCCATTCCAATTACGATGCAATTTTTCAAACCTGATTAACCAATCAGATTAAATAGGTTTTTGAGAGTTGCATATCCTTTTTCCAGGGGAAGATACCTCTTCCCACCTTTTCGTCTCTATCATTCACTGCAAGGCTCTTAAAAAAAATCAAATTGAATGATCGAATCAACTTGAGCACATTAGAGTTCTTAAAAATATTTGGGAAGAAATTTAAACGGCTGGAGAAAGTAATTTTGTCATGATGAATATAACATTCAGATTAATTTAAATTTTAAATTGTAATTTTATAATATATTATGACATATGATCCCATTTGAGTAAATAATATTACCAAAATTGTTATTGTAAAATGTTTAAGTCCGATGTATTTTTAAAATAAATTATTAAGTCAAAGTAATATTTGTATAAGTTATCTAATGGTCATTGATGACTATAATTTAGATGGGTGTATGTCAAGCTATACAAATGTAATTGAATCTTAGAAACACCCATCATATCTATCTATAATTCTATATTATAATGTCCAATTTTTATTCAAAAAGATTGTTATAGTACTTTTGTAAAGATTGATCGTGAGAGTGTCTTTTAAATTTTATGTCCTGTATTGTTTGATTTAAAATAATTAAAAAGTTAAAAAAGATAACAAATCGTTTCCAATCCGTCTTCTTCAATTCTGCA
The DNA here is from genome assembly GCA_036897095.1 of Plantago elongata. Classification (NCBI taxonomy): domain Eukaryota; kingdom Viridiplantae; phylum Streptophyta; class Magnoliopsida; order Lamiales; family Plantaginaceae; genus Plantago; species Plantago elongata. The sequence continues at coordinate 5,211 of JAYMSP010003029.1, forward strand.
TTATGACATCAAATGCATGAATTCTCTACCTTTTACAACTTCTTGTACATGATGCTAAATTTATTATCTTGAAAAAAAAACTAGTCACTCAAAATGAACGTTTTATTAGTTAATGTCTTCTATCCTAACTAGTTCCGCTGCACAATTGATAGAAACTTAATGGAGAAATCAGAACTCAGAATTATATCGTCCAGACATACAGTCAAGTTTTATTATGGATCAAGAAAAATTATGTGAAGCAAACCACTTAGCCCATCGTCTATGCCAATTTACTACTGATGATGATGTGACGACCCAAAATTTCAAGTTAGATTTATAGAGTTTAAAGGAATTGACAACGTTATTCATATCAAATCAATAAGGTACACCTTTCTTTTCGGGAATCCTTCTAAGAACTTCAGAGTTAAGCGTGTTTGCTCTAAATTAATCCTTTGATAGGTGACCAACTGGGAAATCTTCCGGTTCGCGTACGAGTAAGTACAAAGTGCGTGGGAAAGGACTTGTGTTGGTACAGTAGGACCAACATGTCATCCGGAGGTTGTCCATGAATAATCGGCCGGCCCTCAAGGAGCCGGGTCGTTATAAATGGTATCAGAGTCGTGCCAACCCAAATCGCACGTGGGACAGACGATTGGTCGGACCATTGTGCGGCGGTGATGTCGCACAAATCAAAATGAGGTGAATATAACGCCCCAAAATTTCAAGTCAGATCCATAGAGCTTATATAGATTGCGAACGCTACTCATATCACATGATGCACCTTTATTTTCGGGAATCCTCCTAGGAGAACTCCAAAGTTAAGCTTGCTTGCTCTGGAGTAATCCTAGGATGTGTGATAAATTGGAAAGTCTTCCGGTTCGCGCACGAGTAAGGACAAAGTGCGTGGGAAAGGATTAATTTGTGTTGGTACATTGAGGTCAACATATCACTTGGAGAGTTGTCCATGAGTATTCATGCCGGCCCAAGGGTCGGGGCTCGGCCCGTTAGGGGACAGGTCATTACATGTTATTTGCTCTGCCTCTCTTGGTTTTGTGTTTAGTTATAAGCTGCGTGAAATTCCATGCCATAATTACTGTGGGGCTACTTTATACTTCCTCCGTTTACAATAAAACTTTTCATTTTAACTTTGACCGGTTAGTTATCTACAACTTTGTATGTTTATTGGGTGACCACAAAGTGCACATGGAAGTACATAAGTAGGTACAATGAGGTCAACATGTCACCCGAAGAGTTGCTAATGAGTAATCACACCGGACCAAGGGGTTGGAGCTCAACTAATTAGTGGCCGGCGAGCCACTACAATTATAATCTCTTTTCTTTTTTGTTGCTAAATTAAAATAATAATAATCTTTTTACATGTGTTTGAGGTGACCGCATGTCATCGCGGTGTTATGGGAACAACCCTTTAATTGCATTGTACAGTTCAATTTGAAAGATACAATTAAAAAAATAACATGTATGTTACTATTAATAAACTGACCGGTACATTATAACTCGACACAAAACATATAATATCAACCAGTCGGGTCTCGAACGAGTTAAGGCTAGGTCATACTCCCTTCAAAACATATATATTATGAGTAGTCGTATTTTTACATTTTCTACTGTTAATATAAATAAAAACATAATAATATAATAGTAGATGAAGAAGGCATTACGACCAACGTTAATAAAATAAGTATAACTACCTCATTTGTTTATTTGTTTATTTTATCCTCTCCTTTCTACTTATTGTTAAAAAGTAAAATATACCGTGACATATTACTATGAGACGTTTAGTAGGGAGTATTAGGCTGGATTAAGCCATATATACTCTCTAATATGGTTTAATCTGTGTTTAGTATGACATTTTTAAATTTGGGCCAATACATGTTTATATGCCAGGCCCGCATATAAAGGTCTATTGTATATCGAGCTTCTGATATCCGTAATATTCAATACGCCTCTTTATTCGGCCTCTCTTTCCTCATCTCTTCAATTTGGCGCGATTTCCTCTTTTGTTTGGCACAATTCGATGATCTTCCTCTATCCATCTCACGCAAAATTCATGGGATTTGTGTATATGAATCTCCAATTCACATATACAAAAGCCCTAGCTCCTACCATCAAACAAATTTCTCTGTTCACAAAGCAAAATTTGTACAGGTTAATAATTTTGGATGCTCAGTAAAATTCTTCAATTTCTCCTGTTTTGCTTGTAATTTCTCTAACTTTGAGTTTTTGTTCTTTAGTAGGAAGACCTTTGAGCTTTCTTTCCATTCCACTGTATTCAAGAGTTATTGAAAGGACGAGGGCATGACTTCGAAGCAATATTTACTACCCTATAGAAGTCCAAAGTAAAATTATTATGGTTTGTTGCTTACTCCATAATTTTATCAGGTTTGAGATGGCAGTTGATCCACTTGAGAACCAGTTTAATGATGTGCCCAAAAATATGGATAACACGGAGTATATTGAGACAATTGAGTCATCTGATGAGTGGTCAGATTGGAGAGAGAACTTAGCAATGGACATGTACAATAAATGGCACAATCGTTAGAAATTCTCTAGGATCAGGGTCATATTCTATTTATATGTATTTTTATAATAAGTGACATGAATGTTATTAGTTTTATCTTTTATGTAGTTAAATGCACGTTTTAGTAAACTTTGTGTTCCTTTTATTTAATTTTTATGCGTTAAAGTTAATCGCCTGTAATTTATTTTCATGCTTCTAATTTTATAAGGAACATAACATCAATCATGCAGGCATGGAGAGCCAGATACCACCAGGAAAGCAAGGGTGAGGATGACGTCAAAAAGCTCCTGAGAGGTTTTGGTCAAAGAGCGAGGAACTTGTTTGCATCAGTGTGGTTAAAGAACTCATTAAAGGAGGTTGGAGGTCTGAGAATGGATGGAGAGGTGGATTCAATAGTGCTGTGAGAGATGAAATCAAAAAACTTATGCCTAAAGCACCCTTTGTGAGCTCAATATTAACTCCAAGCTGATAGTTTGGAAAAGGGAATGGACTATGGTGTATGATGTTGCAATCTTGAGTGGACTTAATTGGTATCATCCAAGTAATATGATTACAATTGAATCTCAAGAACTCTGGGATTCGTTGAGAAATATAATTTACATCTTTTTTATATCTATCAACTATAAATTTGAGAATTATACTGTTGATATTTAAACTTAGTCAACAATTTAGTGTATGCTATAATTTAATTATCATATGGTTATGGTAGTCTCCTATTGTGATACTTGAGCCGACTTTCTAGATCACTAACCTTAATTTTGTTGAAGCTGCATTACATGTTCTTTGAATGTTTATATGCGCGTGTCATGCTTGTATTTAATTTTTATGATCAACATATTGTCTCCGTTGTTTGACTATTGATTTTTTCATATTCTCAATGTAGAAAGAAACTGGGGTTGATAAGATTAGGGGGAATGCATTTCCTTATTATGAAGATTGGTGTGAAATTTTTGGAAATGATAGGGCTATGGGGAGAAAGCTTGTGATTTTTCTACTAATGAGAAAAGGGATTCAGAGAAACGAAGTGCAGAGAATATGGAATCTGAAAAAATAAGTTGAGGTAAAGAAAAGGAAAAGAGTTCTGGATATGACACCTACTTCACCGATTGTTACTTTGTTACAAATGAAGATGGAGATCCTAATCATGTGAACACTGTATCTCCGATTGTTGGAGGTAATGATTTAATGGTTGTGATGATGAATTCATTCATTAACGACACAAAATAGGCCCTGCTTGGATTGAATAAATCTATTGAAATTATGTGATGGAAATTCAAATGTTGCACGTGCTATGGCCGGTTTAAAAAATATTCCTTCTCTATTCCAGTTTCACAGGATTGATATTGCTCAAAAGCTCGTTAACAAACCTATACTTTTGGAGCTTTTTGTTGCAATGGAAGCGAAGGATCAACAAACCTATGTTAAAGGCATGTTAGGCTGTAGAATATGATTAATTTCTATACCTTGACGTTTTTCCTCCTCATCCGCTCGCTTTCTCTTTTTTTTCTTATTCTTTCGTTCTATTAGCATTATTTCAGGAGTTTCTTAGTATGTTTAATTTAAAAAACTTTTACCTTATGTTTATTTTGAAGACTTTTACCTTTATTTTCAGGATCTATTTTGATGAATGGTGTAAATATTTATTTTCTTTTGCAATGTTTATTATTACTGTTGAAAAGTTGTTAATTAAATTTGATCCTGAAATTATTGTTTGTTGTTATTAATCAAGACATTGAAAGATGTTCAAGTCATGTAGCAGACATATGATGATAATTCACGTGGGAAATGTAATAAATCGCTTTGATATTTGATGGAAATATGAGCATCCATCAACTTCTTGTGTCTTGTTATTTTATAAACCTGTGTTTTGTTCATTGACAGTTTAATCAGTTTATGGTTAACATGATTTTCAAAAACAAAAATAAGTTGATTTATATTTGCAATATGGTTTACTAAATATAGATTAGATTTGTAATATGAATCTTAATTATCTACTAAATGTGTTTCAATATGGATTTAAACAATATTAATATGCGGTTATATATATACACACTAAAATGTCTCCCTAGTTTATTACATGTCCAAGTGCATTCAATCATCAATACACTCCTCTATAAGTCCCAAAATTGTGTAATGAATGAAGTATAAAAGCGCAACTTTAAGAATTTTAAAATGGGTGCACAGCGTATGTGCAGGATTTTTGGTGGTGCAGGCAAATGAGCCCTAAATTTACTGCAAGCCCTAATCCTCTGACATTTATAGAACAGTTCTGGGTAACAAACCAAAGATTCTCAGATTCTTTTTGCACTATCTCAGAAAGCCAAGGACTCAATCATATGAAAACCCAACGAAAGGAAAAGAAGCTGCTATCATCGACCAAAAATTGTTTCAATTGGCAAAGCAGCCCCAAGAACTCCTACAAATTATCCATACAAATTATCGGCTAATGTTACAAAGGGGATAAAGAAACCCATCAAAGGTATAAATATAAGAATTTACACAACTGGGCAGAATGCCAACGATGTTTGAGTTACCTAAGAGTATCATAAAGATTCAAGCAATAGAGGGCTCGGACCGGGTGCCTACTCTACATTTGCAACAACATCTAATTTCTGTATCTACAGCGACAGATTTTCTGTCACCCAGGCACAAGAAGAAATCTCTGATTCCTACATCCGGAAGTCCAAGACACATATCACATTGTTAGCGAAACAGGCAGCAATCTTATTGCCCTCCTTGTTCCAGACAACTTCAAAGATCCCGCCTTTTCCGCAGAAAGTTCGCACAATCTTGTTTTCCTTCACAGACCATATGTGCACGCTTCTATCCAGTGACCCACTGGCCAGATACTCACCACTTGGACTAAAAGCAACAGAATATACAGGCTCCCTGGATTTAAAATTTTACCCACAAAAAAGAATAAAAAAATCAATATGTAAGATTAGTCAATGAGCAAGCATGATTTTGTATGTCAAATGACTCGAATCACTAGGCTCAACAATAAATCTACACCAACTAAACAAGCTAACATGATATGATGCCTATACGCTTAGGTTTATCCAGTTTTTCCAACATCAGAACATTTCCCTTCTTTACTTGCTTCAACCTTAACAAGTCAGACTAAAGAACAAAGGAATGCATGCAAAAGAGCCCTGTAGCACGAGCATTTCCTTTTGTAGTTCTGGTGACTATGAACATTAGAAAAGCCTGCTTTGATGCATGTGTTTTTCTTTGGGAGCAATTTTCTGATACTATTTGTAAACTAGAAAAGCCTGCTTTGATGCATGTAATTATACAGTCGTCATACCTGTGGCCATTTAAACTGCTCAAAAGACCTCCAGTATTTGAATCCCAGATCTTTATGGTTGAGTCAAAAGAGGCGCTGTGGAAAGGATGGAACTATAACAGTAAGCTTAAACTTGCAGAGACAGTGAAAATAATTGGTGAAACTGAGATCTCTTACTCCCGGGAATTTAAAAAAAAGATCATCTCTAGTCAAATTCAAGAAAATATCATCTTGTGTGAAACTGAGATCTCTTACTCCCGGAAATTTAAAAACCGTAGAAGTGAGATGAGTTCAAACTATCCACATAAGAAATGAGGTGTAGTACCGCATAAAACAGGAATGCAGGTTATGGAAGCAGGTTCTGTTTTGTAGCCTTCAGAATTATGCATTTTACTGAAACTTTCATCCCTTTTAGTTCATGCAAGTGTTTTTACTTTTTAAGCTTTCCTTGAATTGACCTCACTAGGCAGGATTCTTAAAAATGAATATGTTTAAGTAATACATATTTTTATTCAGTGGAGAGCAGGGAATAACCTAGCCAACACCAGCTGCCGATTAGGATTGTTGGACCCAGGACCTGTTGGACTCCACCGGACAGTATATATCTCCTGCATATTACTATACACATCACAATACTGTTTCATAGAGTGCATTCAGTTTCAAAGCAAAAAATAAATAAATTCTCATACTTTGGTGTGTTCCTTCAAATCAAGCATGCATGTATCCTGTTTCAGGCTCCATATCTGCATCATGATCGAGTATTAGATCGCTTGATTTGACATTGAATGTCCAAGTATTGACATACTAGATGATCTTCCAATGAAATTCTACAAGTGATTGTAAAATAAGACCAGGAAAGTTAAAGGGAAAAAAAAGAGCCAAAGTCACAACTCCGAGTTTGTGTGTGTGTGTGGGGAGGGGGGTTGTAACAATATGGATTTAAATGGATTGCTATTTCAGAAATCTTTTTCCGTACGTGAAAACAAGAAGAAAAACTGAAGGTAGATAATATGTAATTTAACTCCCTGCGTCCTTATTTGAAAGGTACATAGTTGAATTTTCACCATTTTACAGAAATCTATGACTAATGGAGAAGAAATATTATGTCATTAATAAAGCTAGTCGGGGTGGATTGTGGGTTGTGCATGTAGATAACAGATCTAATAATGTTTTAGTTAGGTAAGCTAAGGTTGTTTTCAATAAAGATAACACATTGCAGTTTAATAAAAAGATGAACATCCATTATTACTGTCAATGTACTCAAATCATTTTACACAGTATGCATCATAAAAATTGCACATCTAAATGAGTGGTACACTGTAACTGACCTTTGCCGTACAATCGTCAGAGCATGAAGCCAGTAGTAAACCTGTGGGGTCCCACTTGATAGCATTAACTTCACCCTAACAAAACACATTGGAAAGTGAAGCAGACATGTAAGCAAAGGGATTTAATACAAGAAGCCAATTCAGACGCCAATAGCCCAGGAAGAATCTCACTTCTGGTTTATAATTACCCATGCCAATATATCCTTTGATTTGAATGCCTAATGCCTACATTAGCGTTAATCAAATCCCGAAAAATGTACACAAGTCATGATTTAGGCAATTTGGCTATATAATTTACATTTAAGAATGCACAACAAATTAGGGCAACAAAGTATGAGCTAGACCAGTTTTACGTACACCAATTTACTTACAACCCTATTCATTCATTTATTTATTTATTTTATTATCATTACCATTATCATTATCATTATCATTATTATCATTATCATTATTATTATTATTATTATTATTATTATTATTATTATTATTATTATTATTATTATTATTATTATTAAGGAGGACAATAGAATAAGTTAAACTGTAAAATATATGCATTCACAGTAATCAATACTAATTCATAATTATGGTGCTACGTGGGGAGATGGGGTATACAGGTGAGCAAGAAAGGATGCAACCATAATGCAGCTATTGATACAAACCTGATGTCCTTGAAAGCGTTTAACTGGATGCTCCTCACCAACTTTACAAACATATATCATGCTATCAGCAGAGCATGTTGCAAATGAGACATTGTTTCTCCAATCAACATCAAGGGCAGGAGCTGTGGTCAATAAAAGCATGTGAAGCCATTAAGTTAACAAAAAAGGGCCTTCAAATGTTACTCCTGAAGCTCTAGGAGATAGCATCTAGTTAAGAACTCAAGAAAATGAAAGGAAAAGGCAGGAACCTCTGTGAAGTTCGAACTGCTGCTTCCATTCCCCTGTCTTCGCATCCCATACAATTGCAGTTTTATCCACACTTCCACTAAGAAGATAATCGCCTTTCTTGTTCCACTTCAAGGAGAAAATTGGTCCTTTATGTTTATATAAGGTACTAATTAAATCACCTATATTTAGAAAGAAAGTTCGTAAGTAATATGATATAGCACCACTACAATCCAGTTTCCTGCAGTAATATGAAGAATCATATACAAGCTTTTACTAAATAAATACTATCCGCATTTTCTTTTTCTTCAAATAAATGAATAATACATCACCGTTGACACATGGGAGAGAGACCTCAGGGCTGCTATAGCAGACCACTATCCTCAAATGTCAAGCCTATCCAATTATTGAAGATATTTCAGTCTTTTGATTCTGAATCTAATTCAGTTGATATATATTTAGGAGCTCATGTGCAAGAACTTCGTTATATTTATTTTCGAAGTTTTAGCCTCAATCGAAGTCATGCACTCGACTGAACATGCATAATTTTCATAGATACTATATATTGTTTGTTAAAATTACAACAATCCTTGAAGGAATCCTGTTCATTCCTATGCAAATCAATTATACATATACAAAAAGGGCCCAGAGTATAAACTTCACATCATTCAATCCTCTTTTAACTGTCAATGTAGGCATGTTGCAGTAAATCATCAGTGCAGAAACACATTATCTCGTCATATTCATAAATCTAAGGCATTTACAAGTACAATCACAAATTCACAACCACATGCCGGTCAAATCTCATGCCCCAACCAATACCAATTTCAAGGATATAGGGAATCAGTTTAATTAGATTGGTTCATGTGGGAAACACTCTTACCATCTCTACTCCATATCCTAGCTTGGCCATCATATGAACCTGTAGCAAGCAGTGATCCCTCCACCTAGTATAAGGATGGTGCTTGATAAGTGCAAGATTAACAATGTCATATCATGTACGCATAACATATATATCATCTATCTTGAAAGGATATCATACAGGGAGCTATTAAACTAGGGAAAACTCACATTCCAGTCAAGTGTTGTCACGTCCTTCGATTTCTCATTTGGTTTACCCTTGTAATGCCGCAATACAACACTGGGATGCTCATTTTGCAAACTGGAGCTACCTGGCCCGTCAACAGTCCAAATTCTTGCAGTTGCATCTCCAGACCTGGATGGCATAACAATATATAGAATATGAACTGATTGGAAATAGCTTGTCCATGATGCACTCCAATGAAATAGCTTCTCCGCGAAGAATGCAAATTATAAACTCAAATCATTCCAAGTTTTGGTATCAAGGATACCTACATAAACAATTTAACTTAAACAACATACAGCTTCTTGAAAGGTATGCACGAATTATGTGACCGTTGGCACGGACTTTGCCACCATATTTGAGTTTCTGGCAGCAAGAACGATGCAAAAACTAGCTTGTAATGCAAGACAAACCTTGTCCGACACCTATGATCTGTGCCTAATTCCCTTAACTAAAAGATCATGGTAGGAATAGTTTGTAGATGATGGGCCAATAATATTTACAAGTACATGAAACACTATTGAAAGTTCAAGGAATCCACAACAGTTACGGGAATTAACATCAACATGTAATTTTTCACTATTTGGCAAGGTTATACTACCTCCGTCCGACCGTCCCAATCTCAACTTCCCACATTCCATTTTGGTCCATCTAATCTTAACTTCCCATAACTTAAATATAAAATCTCTCTCCTATATTCAGTCTCTATCATATTTTATCCACGCTCTCTCCTACTTTATTAACTACTATTTCTTACTTTATAGGAGTACTTAAATCATTATAATTATTTATAATTTTACTCTTAAACCCGTGCCCAGCCACATGGGAAGTTGAGCCTGGGATGGAGGCAGTAATAGGTGACAACAAGATGGTGTTTTCTGGTCAAGCAACATATGAGCATGTCTCAACCTCTCATTCTGCAATCGTTTCCATTGAAACTGCCATTGGACTGGGTTTATGGAGATTTCAGCTATAAGAAGCCATGTTCTAATCCACCAAGAGAAAATATGAGAAGGATCAATATTAACAAGCAAACCTATTTCTATGGGCGGGCAATTAATTGGAGGAAAAGGTCTCATATCCTAAATTTACATATATTACACAAAGAAAAAGTAGCGTATGGATTAAGGTCATATGCCACCTTCTAGTCTGCATATAAGGTGTCCAGTGTCAAGCCATATACCACCTTTCGGGCAAAATAAGTGCTAATCTCTATATTGCTGCAATACAGACGATAAACCTACTGCAATACTATTCTTTGAAGGAGCTGTAAATATGATACTTACCCAGAAGCAAGAAGTGAACCAGTTGGGTCCCACGCACAAGCAAAAACCTGTCAAAAGAATGCAAGTCTATTAGCAAACCACTGTTCAAATTGCTCTGACCATAATTATAAATAACAATGAAGAATGATCTCGACAGATCAAGGACAATTGCTACTTATAAGGATTCTGAATCATTAACAAACCTCAGATGTGTGGCCTTGTAAAACTTTTACATCACTATCCGGGATTTCACATGGCATGGTAGGTAAACTCGGGCAAATGTCCATGGGTTCAGTCCCTGTCATAATGGGAATGAATACACAAGTTTAGAATCTGAGAGGATCACAAGCAATAGCAAGAGTGTCTTGTTAGGTGAAAAAGTTCCTTTACTCTTGATGAATGTTACCATAATTTAATATAACTAATACAAAATTGGTTTATATTGACAATATATTTTTTTATCTCTGGATTAATTTTTTTTATTAATTAACATGAAATAGCATTACAATTACAAAATTGGTTTAGAACCAACCTTCATCAGTTTGCTGTTCCACAAGTCTGCCATTTGTCAGCTCAGCTGCGAGATTTGCATCGCTGACATTCTCAAAAGGCTTTTCGTTCTCTTTGCCTTTTGCTTTCTCAACTATTTCTCGTTCTCGATCTCGTTCTTTTTCTTTCTCTATTTTGTCCCTATCCCGTTCTCTGTCCCTGTCCTTTTCCTTTTCTTTCTCTTTCTGGTGTTTTTCGTTCTCCTTTTCTCGCACAAGTTCCTTTTTCTCCAATGCTAGCCCAGCATCATGTTTCCGGCCATTTTCATTGTTTCGTTTTTCCTTCCCCTTCGATTTTTCCTTGTGAAGATTTTCTTTTTTCTCTTTAATGATCTTCTGAAGTTCCGGAACATCTTTTGTGATAAGATCCAGAGGATGCAAGAACTGGAAATCTTCATCTGAGTCTAAATCATCCTGAACGTATTGATGAGCATTAATAATCAATACATCAAAAATCATAAACATGCAAACATAGAACTCAAAACAGAACCTTAATGTTGGAATACTTACGGTACCCAAGTTTGCTTCTAATTCAAGATATTGAATTCCCTTCTGAATGAAAGTAATAAGAGCACCAGGGGGGACAAGATTACCATCAATGGCATTCTTGTCGATACCAGCCTCATATCCTAAAGTAAAAGCAGCATGTGCGAATCCTGGAAAAACATTTAAGTGAACTTACAGTAACCCGTATGTTGTCTTAGTCAGGCCACAATATAGAACCAAGGCCTTTTACAGAATGGTTGGTTTAGCCAATGCGTTAAGAATCAATTATTAATCTCATACAATATCTAAAAGTTGTTGAAGGAAAGAACTAAAATTAATGAATATATTTTTACGTTTCTATTCATTTTCTGCATTAAATTACATAGTTATTCATATTCATACATATTGTTGCTGCACTGATGGATGTACCCACAGAAAAAACAAACAAAAAGAAGATAATCAGAGAGAAACCCAGTGTACAAGCTTAAACCAGCCAAATATAATCTGCAGTTCATCCTTCCAGTTATAGCCATGGGATAGAGTAACTGGCCCTTTAGATGTTTCCCAATTTTCATACTTGCCCAAGTTAGATTGCAGGGGCCATCCAATTTAACAAATCCTTAAACTGTGTCAAGGTAGTAATGTGGAGAATATTTTTGGTATATAAGTTACATTATCTCTGCCAGCACGGAATTGAGGAAAAGTTGATGAAGAGCGTATTGATTAAAGATAAATACAGATTTGCAAGTGGGTGTTCAGAATTAATAAATAAATGATAATGTGGATAATGGTTTGAATTTTTATTAAACAAGGCAACCAAAAAAGGATTTGTAAGATGGAACAGAACTGAGGGAGTACTGTATAGAGGAGCTCCATTTTCAATGTTTACTTGACGAACTTTACATCCTACGAAGCACAGACATGGATATGTAATACGACATGAAACAAAGATGTCACTGGAAAATCTCAAATATTGACATACATTAGCCTTGTGTGTGTGTTAAGCACATATTATGTATCAAAATTATATTAGATTATAGATATTCTTACAAGAAAACCGAAGAATCTCTTTACGCTTTGTTCCTGAAATATTCGACCAAAAAGGAAAATGCAATGATCTAGAGAAATAGTCCAATCATCATGTTGTGTTGCACAAAATGATAATGCAAAAAACAAGAATATAAAATAAGAAATAAAAATAAAAGCTAACACCTTACTCTTCAACCCGTAAACCAAAATTTAGATGTTTCAATGTTTCTGATGGAAACGTTTTCGTAAATTTTATGGAATATTCAAATGTCTTAAAACATGCTGCTGGAACATGTGAAAGTGATATGGTTGTTCTAATCTTCTCCTTGAAGAAAAACTCCAGGCAATTTGTTTCTACCAATTATTTAAGCTATCAGTCCTAACTAATGAACTCGGGACATGACAAACTGAAGTAGTCATCTTTGATTGAATAAAGACTATTTTGTCTATAAAAGCTACTTAGCACCGCACAACAAGGGGAGCTGCAGGGAATCCTTAACTAGGAAATCGTACCAATCACACATTCTGATTATAAAGTGTCAAACCCATGAGCCAAATATCCTTCATAGCACTCAGATGAAATACCTATTCCTAAAAATTCATCAAGTGGTATATAACAGCTATTATAGTTTAAAAAAAAAGAGTCCTGAAACATGTATTTCCAGAATTAGGGAGTAAAATCAACAACCTATCTATTTCATACTCCTATTCAAACACAAAAGCACTGCATATCACAGAAAATAGGTACTCCCACTGAATAAGAATCAGAGTTTGTTCACCGCTACATTCTTTTTCTCGAAGCTAAATATTAAGTACACAACACTATCACCATCAACTCTCATCTCATATTTCCTCAGACACCAATTTCTCTTACACAAGATCTAAAACAATTGAAGCATTCAACACACAACATTACACCTACATTCAATCACCCAAACAATTGGCCGTAAATAAACATTCTCAGTAGCTCCCACCAACAACTCACCACAGTACTAACCAGTCTATTTCCCACCTCCTCTATTCTATGAACACTAAACCTAATTCCAACCACATCGAAATCAAAACAAACGACAAATCAAATCTCAAGCAGAAACTGGCACGCGCTCCAATTACTAAATCAAAACCTGAGCTAATTCCCCTTATTACCAAATCCAAGCTAAAACATATAAAATCCTAACCGTGAACTTTCGATAGAACAGGAATAGCACAAACGAGCACGAAAAGAAACGTAACTTGGCGTGAAGGAGAAAGAGGGAGTGAAAAGAGTACCAGATTCGGTGAGGTAACGGAAGATGAGGTAGTTCAATTCGGTAGAAGTTATCGAAATCATCTTCTTCTTCTCCGAATCGGTTTCTGCATGAACGAACGAAGCTTTGTTTGCTGCTCTACTTCTCTTCTTCTTCAATGGTTGTAGGAATTTGGTGAAGGTTTTCCGTTTAATGGTGTTAGTGCTTGGGTTTTTGTTTGGTACTTAATTTATTGTCAGGCTAATAGTATTTTTGATTTTATAACACGTTTAGCTTATGTGTTGTTATTAGTATAAGAGTTGACTTATTGTACTTTAGTACATTATCCTTTTCTTTTTCTACTTTCACTGCCTATTGTTTTCTTAACCCGACTTCTTTTCCTTTTTCTTTGTTTCTCTTCTTCTTTTTAATATCTAAAATTAAATTATTTATTAATGACCTTTTATTACTTGGAAATATTATAAGTGGTTTCATTATAATTTGTAATTAGTCCCCCCGAGATGTTGGGAAGTATATAATTGGAGTACCAAAAATAAAAAATCATTCCCTACTAATATATTGGAAGTTTATTTATTTATTTTATTTTCACGTTCCATTTATAAATATGAAAAATAATGAATTTTTATTATTGTAGTCATTACAAATTATTCTATTACTCCTTCCGTCACGTATTAAATAGTATGACATTTTGATTTTTTTACAGTCGAGATTTTATGAAGTTTGACTAATGTGATCTTGTTTAATTAAATTATATAATAATTAAATTGGGAAGTAAATCTCATTATATAATTTAATGAACATGTTATCAGGGGTCGACAACTAAACGCAACTCAATTGGTAAGACGTTTCAACTCCAACTAATAGGTCGGGGTTCGAATCACTCTTTAACCATTTCAAAAATAAAAAATGTTACCAGGGTCAGGAGGAAGTATGAATAAAGAATTACTAAAGGAGACTATATTTTTATATTCTTGTTGCTTAAATATGGAAAATGGTTATTTTTCCAATAATATATCATATATATATATATGTATTAAATATAAAGAGAAAACAATCACATTTCATTAACAAGGTAGTGCAAGATGGAAAATTGAGATTTAAAATACACTATATTTTTTTAAGGGTTAAAATTTATATGTGGTCAAACTTTAATTTTGATACATATATTTTTAAATTTTTAAATGGATTTATACACATATGTCCTAGCGGAGTTTTACTTTAACCAATACGTCATAACACTCACTTATCTGTGCCTACTCAATTACTCAAAATAATAGATTAACGCTTCTTTATTTAGTTCTTCTCCTTTCTTCCTTCCTTGTTCTTCGTGTGTCTCTAGAAATTATCTTAAACAGAAACTATCTTATTTTCAAAGTTTTTACGTTATTCATGTAACACTATTGTTTGGCTGATGGATAAACATTCTTGTTTCGAAGAGAAACAAAGCAACTATTTTTTGTCATGCAAAATTGCAACTTGCAAACCATGGTAGATTATAGAAAACAATCAAGTTCACAAGAGAATAAGGGGCTGATTGGCATGCGACTTAAATGCACCGATATAAATACCTGAATAATGATCGAAATTGTAGTGGAATTGTTAAAATTGTGTTTGGTATATAATTGTAATTGGATAGGGTATTATAGGTTTGTTATATAGGTAGAGAAAAATGTTGCTACTGTAGAGCCATTTTGATCTTCGGTATTTAAATGCCATAATAAATATAAAATCCTCAAGTAGCATTCAAATGGACATTTAGATGCTACTACAATCAGCCCTCAAATTAAATATCAACACATTATGTTGCAGAAATTGCCACTTCTCTTCAGAAGGGTCACAATTTTAAACAATAGTTTCTTTTTTGTTTTCCAGAGTACTAATCCACATTATGCAAAATCATCTCTTATGTGAGAATCAAATTCTAGTGTTCACAATTGAACTTGATTGCAGGCCTCTATCATCAGTATAATGAACCAACATTCATCAGTAAACTAATCATTATCAAGTCAGAGAGAATAAATACAAAATAATATCATCCAACAAATAAAGCACCTTCAAATAGTTTGAAAGATAATAACAACACATCGGAATGCAATTTCATAGTGAACAAAGTTTAGTCTTTAAAACTTAAAAAGTGCCTCCTGTTCAGGTCCTAAGAGGAGCTTTTTGCATGCAATTATGCATCATACGATGGTCTAATTGTTCTACCATAAGTTGATTCTTTCCCCTTATGTTGTTGGCTTTCCATGGTGTCTGGAGCAGGTTGAGATGAAAAGCATTGCAATTTTTCTGACTTGTTTTGAAGAAATAGAAGCTCTGGTATTAGAAAGCGCACGAAGCTCTGGTATTAGAAAGCGTACGGTGTAACATTCGAGTTAAAATTCATAATGAACATATATATGCAAAGTTATCTAAAAGTTTAAAAATATGTGTTAAAATTAAAGTTTGACTAAATACGTATTAAAATTTGTAAAATTTGTAAAGTTCAATAATATATAAATTTTAAACCCTTTTTCTAAATGGGTATGAAAATCTTTGTATGACACGGCTCTGACCATGTATTATA
>JAYMSP010003030.1:0-21448 GCA_036897095.1 Plantago elongata
TATATATATATTCGGATTTAGAAATTTTTGTATTAATAAATATTTCGGTGAACTCACACAAATTCCCTTTTGATATAATTATGGTGATGATAGGTAAATCTCTTGTATTACCAATTTCATACTCAACAAGTTGTAAACTTAGTTTCACTGACCTTAGCCCAGACAAAATCAATTTTACATTTATTAAGTATAGACGCATTTAAAAAAGATTTTACAGTCGCATTTGTTATGCTTTTATTCATTTACCTTTTTCTTACCATTTTAGTTTTACAATGATACACATATTATCAATACTATTACTTTGATCAAATTAATGTATTTGAAGTGATTGTGAAAGATAGAACAACATGGTAAAAGAACGAAGTATGAAAGATGGAGAGAGATAAAAAAAATTGTTTTTCTCTTCATAATTGGTCTAAATAAATTGAGGTAGTCAAATCCAATTAAACGGGTGTAGTAGATTTAGTTTACTTTTAAATAGTAAAGATTATAATATAAGTGAAAATCTAAACTTATTTATTATATATATTGAATGTTCCAATTTTGTTCCTTTTATATGAATTCTTCGATAGATTCTTAGTTTATTTTGCCAATTTTTTTTTTGAAGATTTTATAATTTTTGGTACTTTATTTTATTTACAATATGTTACTGATTTAAGAAAGTATATGTATATATTATTTTGAGTTTTAAATTTGTTATTAACTAATTCAGTTGTTTTATTATCTTTCATTGTTGATACATATTGTATATACTTTTATAAAGAATGGACATTTTTTACAACATGCTTTTGTGATAAAGTCACATAGAATGACACATGTGATATATGTATTCTCTTTGTAATGTTTATTCTATATTCTTTCAGTAATCTTTAATTATTTATTTATTTTGATTTTTTTTTGTCTCCTCAGAAACATGAACAATGATCAGCAACAAGAGTATTCAAAGATGAAACAAAAATGGGATATATTCTTGTAAAGTATGTGATCTAGAATTTTTGTCTCATTCTCAACTCATGTGCGTTGTTATCACACTAATGCTCCTCAATAACCAAATAGTGGTGATGCCTCTCAGCAAATTTCATGATAAACTCGATGTATAATGAATATAATGGGATGAGAAAACATGTTTGCCATGAAGCAGCTCCAGCGGCCTTACAGTCGGTTGCCTCATCATTGAACCATATGCTTGAGGTGAAAATTATTTCAATTGATTATTCTACAACTAGTAATAAGTCGAAACTAGTAGAAAATGTTGATGGCCGGAGATATGCAATTGAGTCGGTTGCCTCATCATTGAACCATATGCTTGAGGTGAAAATTATTTCAATTGATTATTCTGCAACTAGTAATAAGTCGAAACTAGTAGAAAATGTTGATGGCCGGAGATATGCAATTGATTTGTAAGCAACATTTTGATAATAATAAGTTTCCAAAGCAAAGGCTCGCAGAACAACCATGGTTTTTGGATCCCGATGAAGACCTTCAGAAGTCTCCAAAGACTAAAGAGGAGTCAGTTAACGATCTTGCAACTTCTAGTAAAGGTATTGTCTGGAGCGTGACGGTTCCTCCATCAAAGACTCAAGGTAGTGAACAAGTTCGGACACCCTTAAATGTTGACCTAAACAAGACATTGTTAGATGTAGGGGTGAAGGATCAAGCCAAGCCCAAATAAATATGATTAACATTCATATTGGTGTGACACCACCAACTGATGAAGATGAACAATGAAATATCATAATATACTAATGAATGTGATTACAATTAAATGTTCATTTTCTTATCTAACATGTTGGATAATATTGTTGATATATTGATTGGTGTTTGTTTTAGAGAAATGCAGTTTTACAATATGTTTTATAATTTATTAAATTAGTGGTTTGTTATTGAGCATCAAGAGTGCAAATTTATTGATATGGGGATGCAATTATTATTGAGCTCTTTATGCACTTATTGAAGACTAATTATATTATTGGCACGTTATACGTGCAATAACCAAACTAATATGTAAGAATTATTTTTTTTCAAGAAATTCAGTAATTTTGTTATTTTTATGTAGTTGATTTTAAGATACAACTTAATAATACAAGTTGACATCGCTAAGGATTGAAGATTTACAATGGGTTGTGGATCCACAGGACCTCCAGAAGTCTTCAAAGTAAGAAAGGAAGGAGAAGTTAGTTTATAATCTTGAAACTTCTAGTAAGGGGTGGAAAGTTATACATCTTTCAACAAGTATAACTCAACCTTTAATAAATAAAAATAACATAATAAATCAGTTAGTACCCAATTACATAAACCTTAATAGCAATTTGCAACATCGGTCTCCTCTCACTTCGCCGTCGTTCATCAAGATGCTCTTACACTCTCACCTTTACAACTATGCGAGGTAATTTCCTCTTTATTTTGGTTATTTGTAAGATTATATACATGTTTCAAAATGTAAGTTAAAACAAACTAAAAATTTATTTCTTGATTTTATAATCAATTGCACTATGCACAATTGTTTTGAATCTGATTAGTTCATGCAAAACGTATTATTCTCCATTTCATTTTTGTAGAACACGATCTTGGAAGATTTGTTTATCTTGTCTGTTATCTATTCGATTCTTTAATTACATAGCTTGATCTAATAGATTTCGATGATTAGTTCAAATGGAGTAAGTCTTCCACAAGGAATCATATATAGTATAACCTCTCAAATGATTAGTTCTTTAAAAGGATGGAGGAATAATCTACACATCTATCAATTCAATACTTTGGGATTACGTAATTGAACTAGTATTTTATTAAATTTGTAAAAAACCAGTGTTTTACTGAGTTGATTGAGTATCATTAAACGTCCAAATTTACTAATATTGGAATATAATTGTTATTGAGCTATTTGTACACTAACTTACACGTTATCAAATTGAACGTTAGCTGAAATTTTAATGAAATTTTTATAAATGTTTAATTCGTTAAATACTTTTAGAACGTATTCATATAATTTAATAAAAATATCGGTAATAAAATGTGTTTTAAAATGTGTTTTGTAATGAGTCGTGGGAAAATAAACATTAAGACAACATATACATTTTGATTTTCTCTGTCACGACTCGCGAGAGAAACAAACCATAAACTTAGCATCTGGTTGAATTGGTGGTGCACATGAATGCAAGAAGCCCATGCCACAATCGTCTTTCTTGCTTCTCATCTGCTTCTGATGTGAGGTAAACATTACTGTACTCATACTCAAAATTGTATCAACTTACAGCCACATGCTAATCAATCAACCAATTATGTAAACTAATCTTGCAGTAGATTATTCCCAAAGAAGAATCTTGGTACCAAAATGATGAAGCAGATGCTTGGTTGCTGTAAGATTTACATATCCGAGAGCAGAAACAAGGCGGCATTGGAAGCTATCGAAAAAGCAGCAACCCTCTTCCCAGAGGCACCCATTATCAACAAATTTGTTGATGAGACTTACAACAGGGTTGGCTACACATTGGTTTCTCAAGTCGATGAACAAAACCCACTTCTTAAAAATGCAGTCTTTGAAATGGTGAGAGCTGCATTTGGAGCAATTGATCTTCAAATGCACTCTGGGACTCACCCTAGGCTTGGTGTTGTGGACCATATCTGTTTCCATCCCTTGGCAAGTCTTTCTTTGGATTCTGTTGCTGTTGTTGCCAAATCATTGGCTGCTCTTGTTGCTTCCAATCTTCAAGGTTTGGTTTTTGCCCTCTTTTTTTGATGAATTGAGCCCTTTGTATTGTCTGATTTGTTGTGGTTGTATGTGTTTAAGGGTGAGTTTACTGCATTTGTTTCTAGTAGTTTAGTACTCGCTTTGTTATGGTGTAATAGTGATTGATAGCTCATTCTATGATTTATTATGACACATTTTTGGAAAGAGAAAAATAACGTAGTAGAGTGATTTCGACTACAATTGACGAACGTAGTACAAGTATTGACCTATTCTTGCTTCACACTTGTTAAGTACTTGGAGTTCTTTTCACCATAGATATACCGATTAGTGTTAGAGTGTTGGTTATATTTACTCATAATGATGAAATAGTGTTAAAGGAATTTTAAAAAGGATTAACTCCCCGCCTTTTTATAAGTTTGAGCAAAGTGATGGGATGAAATTATATCAAAGAGTTGGTCGTTGTGATTAGTTACTATCGATTTCTCAAAGAAAGAAAAGGCACCTCATTTAGGAGTGATTTTCAACTGCATTCTATGGTGTGTTGACGATGTATTGAGGAAAATATTGTCCGGTAGTTTGCGCCTGTTCAGCACTTGGAGTTCTTGTTATCTATAGATATAAGAATCAGGTTCACGGGTGTCAATCACCCAATTTTCTCTGTGTCACGTTCATCGTGGGATTTAAAAATGGAAATTCAGGAAATACCTTAGATACTAAGGGTTCAAAACTGTGCGTCTATTAATGATTTTAATAGGTCAATTTTCTTGAAGTACTTCTGTAGGGTAAGACGATAGAAAAGCTCATAAAATCTTGATGTGAGTTTTCATATCTCAGCCTCTCAGGTTTGATTTTTATCATTTAGATTTGAGTCATGTTCATAAAACAAATAAGATTTGAGTTATATTCACAAATCAAGTTGATAAGGGCCAATGCAATGTTGTCAAAGATGGTGTGTCATCTGTGTCAGTATGTCTGAACTCTGAACCTACTTCAATGGTGAAATAAGGTTTTTCTTGTCTTTGATTGATGTAGCATGATTTAACCTTATGCCACGTCGTGCATTCAAGTTCAGTTTGCATGCTACGCTGCCTGTTACCTTTATGTTCTTGCTTTTTGGTGTCATAAA
The DNA here is from genome assembly GCA_036897095.1 of Plantago elongata. NCBI lineage: Eukaryota > Viridiplantae > Streptophyta > Magnoliopsida > Lamiales > Plantaginaceae > Plantago > Plantago elongata. Next base: position 4,815 of record JAYMSP010003030.1, read on the forward strand.
CATTAAAAGCTTCATAAAAATATCATTTTGGCGATTATATTCTTTAGCTGTATTACTGAATAAAAGTCCGAGTCCTTTATAATTTATAAAAATAAAAATATCAGTTGTAACCTGTAAGAACCCAAAACTTTTATCAGAAAAATTCTCAACAAGTATTAATTGATCTCTGCTTGCTATATTATATAACAGCCAACACCCCGAATGGTGAAAATCTTGGTTTACCTTTCAAAAGGTGGCAAAGATCTTGAGTTATTTTTTCACAGTACACTAGTTCTTTCTTCATTTTGTGCATATCTTGTATACTTTTCTCACCTGATGGTTGTGTGTTTTGAGAGAAGTACTGCAGAAACATAAAGGATTAGCTGATATGTATAATTGTGCGAGTATACATGATGTAACTGATGGTGATGTAGTGGTAATTACAAAATTTTGTTTCTTGTCTATTGTTCTCTTAGCTATACAGCTTCTTTTCATTGATGTTTTCTTTGGTGGAAACGCTCTGTCCTGTAATTTCCTACATTTATTGATCTTAGCATTTCTTTCTACATGATGATGTGGAATCAGATGTTGATACTCATGATGAATGCTTTTTTTACTACGGTGTCCAGCTATGTTAACAATCCTAAATATAGCCTGCAGTTGCAACCTTCTTATATGGAGCAGCACACAATGAAGGGAGGTCCCTTGATATGATTAGAAGAGAACTTGGATATTTCAAGCCGAATTCTAATGGAACTCAATGGGTAGGTGGGCCACAATCAGAGCTTTTGCAACTGAGCCCTGATGAAGGCCCCTCTCAGGCTCTTCCGGGGAAAGGTGTTGTTGTGATTGGAGCCACCAAGTGGGTTGATAATTACAATGTACCAATCATATCTAATAACATGGCTGCAGTTCGAAAGATATCAAAGAGGGTCAGTGGCAGAGGAGGCGGGCTCGAATCAGTACAATCTATGGCTCTTTCTCATGGTGAAGGTATAATTGAAGTGGCTTGCAACTTATTAGACCCTAATAAGGTTAGTGGTGATCATGTTCAGCTTGAGGTAGAGCGTTTAGCCCGGGAAGAGGGTATGGATGTTGGAAATGGATATTACACTGATCATTCACAGAGTGAAATTATTGATAGGTACTTAAAGCTAGTTCGTCACTCTGATCAGTGATGCTTAAATTGAAAGGTCAGTTGATAAACTCTTCGTTTGGCACAACAGTGAACTCGATTATTTTTCTCTTAATATATTCATCCATTAAATATCTGGCAAATTCATATCATATTTGAGAAATTTCATTGCTTGGTTTATTCTACTGTATTGATTTCAAATCCAGCAATTGTGCATGAAAAGATTGATAGAGCACATCCGGTGTATCATGGAACTCAAGCTGTGCATCTTCCAACATAATCATCATTCATTGCAATGGTTGAGATCCATTTCTACTGTTCTATGCTTCAATTTGTCTATTTTACAAGCATCAGTTTGCCAAATTATTCTGATGTGTAAATTCAGGCTTAAACAAATAATAAGAAGCTCGGCATTTGCACATGATCTTTTTTCAGAATGGCTAGGGCTTCTACCTTCTAGATGTAAACCCCTTGAGAACTCCTGATAGAGAAACCAATAGAGACAGTAAGGGATAGGCTCATAGGAGTAATGAGTTGGTTTCTTTGTGCACAATTCGTCCATGTACTTGGCCTGAATTCCAAGAAAACTTAAATCCATATTTTTGTTACTATTTCTGTTAAATCATTTACTCTGTCTGATTATTATAGTTGTAACCACCACTTAGAATCACATAGCATATAATAAAGACCTTAATTCTTAATGCTGGTGCAACGTGTGAATGCAGTCATGCATACTTTAGATGTCCTGTTTCATGTAGGAATTAATAGCAAGAAACGGGTTGGAACAATAACATGTTGATGGAAGTTGAGATTTTATTAGCTGAAATGATAAGTATTGGAGCATACAGGACATGAGCTCCAAAGACATTTATTTACAATCAACAAAATCATTCAAGCAGTAGATATCAGTTTCATGTACTTGTCAGTGATTATTTCCGGAGAAAGATCAGTAAAATAACCCTTTTCCACATCTAGGCCTTCCTGTGCTGCCAACATTTCAACATGATTCTGGACTTTGTCCGCACCAATTTGGTTCGGCTCCAGTAACATGCAAGTTATCTCTGTGGTTTCCTCACCATGAACCAGCCCAAGTGTTTGCACTGTGGGCAGGCCTCCACCTCGAGCACTCACCAGTAGTGCGATTCTCCTGGCTGCAGAAACATCTGTGGACAAGATGGGCACGTTATATGTGGCTATCCATGGACGGGCACCTATTGTCACGATCCCTTTGGTAGGCGACACTATTTCTGGCCCTTCATTGGGTTTCTCAGGGAGAGTATCGGGTCTTGGCCAACCTGTCCATTGGCTCCCCATGACGTTTGGGTGATAATAGCCCAGTTCACGTCTGGTGGTCTCCAAGGCTTTCCCAGTCGGATGTGCTGCAGCGTACAGATACACAGGCACTGCAGACCAGAAATGTATGTTTATTGCATATTACTGGTACTTAGTGCATGCTTGCAAGTTGCAAATATTCCTAATTTTTGCAAGTGTTAAAGAAGAAGATTATGATAATCACCATTGAAGATGGTTGCTTGGAACCTATTACCTAGACTCGTCAAAAAGTTCCTGAATTTGGAGTGTATCACGTGTCAGACTCAGCTACTTCTAAAGGAAGTGTCCAAGTGGCTATACCCATGGCAGAGTGTCAACCAGTCAAGTGTCCGACACTCGTATCCAGGGGAAATTACATCGACGAGTCCAGGTAATATAGCATAGAATATATTTTTCTAAAGATCATTTTCACCTCTTTTAACATGGTTAATAGCAGAAGATGTGGAAAACAAATAGTTTGGGAGTTCGAGTCACATTTGACGTTTGAAAAAAAAGAAGCAGATGCATTTGAAAGAGAAAGAAAGAAATATATTCAACCTTGAAACCGATTCCCAACATCAGCACCAATTGATTTAGCGAGCCATGCAGCTTCGTCCAAGGAGGCACGGCCGAGTGGGTGGCACACTATGTCGTCTACCACACCGAGTCGGGGGTGAGCACCAGAATGAGACTGGAGATTTAAGGCCTGGTAAGCTGCTTCAACCATGGCCAAGGCACTCTGATGCAAGGGAGTGTAAATTGGGCAGCCAATACTGTCATGAGTAACATATGACACAAGAGTGTATGCAACTCGATTGTACTCGTAATCCTCGAACTTGTTCACAATAACAGTTTCGGGATCCTGCCTAGCTGCACGTTCGATTGAGCCTAGAGCTTCTGCAGTTCGTGCTACTGAAATGTATAACTTGCAGCACAGCAGCATTGTTTGCTTCACCATCTTCTTCTCCTTCAAAATACAACACATTAGCTATAAGTTTGAAAGAATTAACCATATAAAAAGAGAGAAGATTGTACTCACATTTTCATAACTCTGAATGAAATCCATTGCCTCTTGATTCTTACAATGACCAAGCCAACTTATATAGCAACTAGAGATAATGTTTGTTTTGAAGTATTTTCAATCACTGATGTTTAATAAAAGTACAAATGGAATAATATGACAGAAAAGAGACAAGATAACTCTCATATTCTTATTTGTGGTGACTCAGCATTGATGGATGATGGCAGCAAAATGAAACGAGTATTTGACAAAACAAAATATAATATGGTCATTTGCAACCGATTGACAGACTTAAACTACTGTTTTTGATATTTAAAAATTTATTAATTTCAGTTCATCTCTTCGAATTTACTTAATGAGTAAATTTTGTGATCATATTCATTAATCTTATATACTTATTAAGGTCACGACATCACTTCATTTTGACGAAATAATTAAGATAATTGACTGATTTGGTCGCGAAAATCATACGCGAACCTCTATTCATGGGTGAGTAGATTTGTTTTCTAACTCAATTGAAACTCGGAAATGAGTCCATGTATGCTTGGATGATTCACGTGAGACATTATCTGTTTGTATTTTTCTGGTGTGAATTGAAAGGGATTGACATTTAACCGACTGCCTATTCTTAATTTTATTATCATCATCATCCTCTTTAAAATTGACATTTCATGTTACACGTGTTCATCATATTACAAAAAGATCAGTGTTCTCAATTGCGATCTCAACTTAATTTTTAAAGAGAACGATCAATATTATCAGTTACAATATATATATTTTTAATATTAATATTTTTCATTTTACAAATGAATATAATTTCATTAATAATATAAATATTTTAATTAATAACACATATGACTTATCTAAAATTATAACCCTTCTAAATGAAATATCGATACTGCTGTCTCTTTACTCTTATGAGACTTTGTCATGTTACAAGAAAAGATTATTAATTCAATAATATGCATGATGTAAATAATTACCATATTATATTTTACAAATTAGAATGACCTGTAATTGCCCTTTTAACAGCAACAAAAACTCTATGAGCTTATTTTAAAGCATAATCAGATTAGTAATTTGCTAAACTATGGTGATGGTGCTAATGAGATTAGTAATTTTCCCCATTAGATATAGGTTGCGTGTGATTGGAGATTAATATAGATAATTTATTGTTGTATTCAGACGAAATGTGGTTATTAGAGATAAAATTGATGAAGTTTGTAGTAATTCATCTATCAGCTAATCTAAGAATAGACGGATTAAGGTGATTGAAGTGTGTTTTAAAATAATATCTTATCCCGAATTTATAGGAGGTCCGATCCTGAGTTTCAAATGAATTCAAATCCATCAAAATCAAGAGTCCGACCCTTAAACACTTCAACATTTGGATTCTAATCTTTGGACTACAATCCAAACTCATTTACTTATTAGGCCAAGTCCATTAAGGGCCGTGAGCCTAAGCCCAAACTTTGATGAATCTTAACCTTACACGTGTCACTCATCCAAGGAGAACTTCAAAGAGCCTCCACCTATAAATATGAGCGCACTTCCTCCTCATAAGGTAAGGATTCTTCATACTCCACTCTCTAAATTTAAAAGTCCGAACCCGAGCTTGTCTATGAATCAAGTTGAGTATTTTTTTGAGAAAGCATTTAATATGAAAAATCAATAACTCCTTTAATAAATACGTATTTTTTTGAGTCAACTCTATTTAACAAAATACAAAGAGAGTTGTACCCTTCTTTATAAAGAAGAGCACCTCGTTTTCTATTCTTTTAACACAATAGTTGAGTTATCTTTCGTATAACATGAAAAAGTATACAACAAGAAATCTATTATAAACTATTTTACTAGCATGCGCTAGAGTATTAAGCTGCCCTTTACAAACAAAGCTATTAGAGATAAGGGGAGGTTTATTTTCTTATAAATTATCTTCCATAAATATTACTTATAAACCAAAGGTAGCTCTAGTTTACGGCCAGATAAATGAATCATCCGGGGCTTATATGCGAATTGGTTTGACTGCCCTAATGATGATAAAATATTTCCGAGATGTTAATGAACAAGACGTACTTCTATTTATCGATAATATCTTCCGTTTCGTCCAAGCAGGATCCGAAGTCTCGGCCTTGCTAAGTAGAATGCCCTCTGTTGTCGGTTATCAACCGACCCTGAGTACGAATGGGTTCTTTACAAGAAAGAATTGCTTTTACCAAACGATGCTTACTTAACAGATAGGGTTTAATTATTACTTATAATATAAATAATATGGCCTGTAATCTTCCACTTACAACAAATATGTACTGGAGCCACTATCCTTAATATCCCCTATACAACGGTTAGGCTTTACTAGCAAGCGTCATTATACGATAGAGTGACTTAAATTCTTACTCCATTTCTTGCGTACGTAAACTAGGCACTTATTTTACTGAAAGGCGTCTATAACACTCTTATGAGTATAAGAATCATTTTAAATACTTGGTAAGGAGGGATACTTTTCAATAACTGGCATTTTGTATAAGCAATAAGACCGAGCTTTCGTAGTTAACACACAATACCATAGGAGATTTATTTGAGGCATAAGTAACTCTTCAATACACTTTTATAAATAAGTATATATATACGTGCTAAGTAAAGAGGTAATAACTATAAAAAATTCTTTATACTTTCTGAATTAGGTATTTAGCGTAATAACTTAAGTATAAGACTAATAAATTCTAATATACCTAATATACTAAGTACTTCCTCATGATTCCTATGAAATAAATCATTAAATGAAGGTTTTTTCTAGAATATTCTATGTTATATAAAAGCTTTCTTATATAGGAAAATAAGGGATAAATACTCATTAACCTTTGTCCTACCTAATATCATTACAGAATTGTCCTCATCCTTTCTTCGTTTTTTACTATTTTTTGTTCAAGTAAGGCGGAAACACAATCTTTCTTTATGTAATGTCAGTAAGAAGTAAAGAAAGCGTATCCTTCCTTGTTATATTAATTCTAAATATACGGTAAAAAAAGGTCCAATCCATTCCCTTCTCTCCTTCAGGCACAAAAGTATCGACAGGCCTTCAAGTACCGACGGACCTCCAAGTACCGATAAACTTATTCCTCCTAGGAACCCTCCTCGGGTCGGAACCCCTTCCGTATCGGAACTCTGAACAACACTATCACCTCCTTCACATCAAATCAATCTACCACCAATTGGACAACACTCTCCCCTTACAAGGACTTTTAAGGGTACTGCTCTGGTCCCTCTCTGCCTGCTCTGGACTTGCCCTATATGTTGTCAAGTGTTGAGCTCGGATCTACCGGCTCACATGTGAGGGGGAATGTTAAACATTTCACATCGTTTGAGTGTAACTTGGACACTATTTATAAGATATGGACAACTCTCTACCCCTTACAAGTCATTTTAAGGGGTAGATGAACCTATTACAACAGTACTTTCGATCGGAGTATTTCCCTCTTAACTTGTAGTGAACCGTTAAAAATATCAAAACACATATTCCGCATGAGGAAAGAGTATTATTTTTAAAATTTTTAGTTTTTCACTCTAATTTATGTCCCGGATAATGTTTTACTATATATCTTTTTAATGATATACTAGTAATAATGTAGTGTTTGATTATGTTATTGGATAAGATAAATGATGTTGCTATTATTCTTGGTGTCAGCAATCCATATTTGTTGTTTGTTTATATTTATCCACTGAGGATGGAATGATAATTATCAATAATTTATATTGTTGTTTAGCAATAAAAGAATAATATTTGCAGTGGGTTCACAAATAATTGTAATTGTGCCGTTGGACAAGATTTGGAATAGAATAAAAACAAAAATCTTGTGCCTTTGCCAAAATCTGTTTCTTCCCTAATTTACTCTAGTTTCATATGTAGTTATGTACCCAATTTCAGCATGAGCAACTCAAATACTGTGAGATTAGGTAACAATTACTAATTCGAACATTCAGTGTATACGCATATCTAAAATTAGACTTATTGTTGTCTAAAATTGTAAAGCACCAAAATTTTAAATTAAATTTAAAGGATTAAAAGATATTAAAAACCGTACTCATACTTGTTAAAAATGGGTACGTCTACCCCTTAAAAGATCTTGGGAGAGTCGTTCATATCTTATAGTAAGTATCCAAGATACTCCGATGTGGAATGTTGAACAGGCCTTCTCACGTGTGAGCCGGTAGACCTAAGCTCAACATGTGGCAACAGATAGAGCAAGTCCAGAGCAATTAGAGAGGGACTAGAACAGTCAAAGATCCACATTACTTGAGCAAACCATGGACTCTGATACCATGTTAAAATGGGCTCATCTACCCCTTAAAAGGCCTTAAAGGGGAGGGAGTTGTATACATATCTTATAGTGAGTGACTAAAATACAAAGTGATGTGAGATGCTTAACAATATCAATTATAAAGAGTACCTTTCTTTTTGTTAATCTATCGATGATTTAAGTAGGCTTGTTGTGGAGCGGATGACCAACTTGAAAGTGTCTCGACTAACACACGAATGAGGTCAACATGCACGAGAAAGTATTCATATTGGCACAGTATGACCAACATACCAGCCAGAGTTACTCATGAATAACCGTACCAGTTCAAGGATCGGAACTCGATCCATTAATGACCTGGATCGTTAGTGACTGGTCTATTATATTTTCATTAAATATGTTAAATAAATTATTAAAACTTACTTTTCACTTATTCAATTAAAAAAAAATGCAGTGATTCAATCCGTAGATTAGTTAGATAGATAGATTATGTGTGAATGGATATAAAATGCACATTTTTTAGAACACAATTCATTCACGTGTAGGAAAAACAAACAAAATTCTACAACTACATTTTACAGATTCTATCAGAACAGTAATTTACATTTTCAACCATGGAACCTCTCCCGTTAGACGACACTAACACTAGCATGTTTGTGATTTGTGAACAACTCAAAACTCCTCAGTATATACATTTCCATCATTGCAAGGGACACTGTTTACTCCTAAACTCATCAGATGTCAATTCTCCAATAAGCCTTTGTAATCTCTTTGCCCCTGCTCCTGCCCTAAATACCGAATCATCTCCGCGTAACCAGCACGGATCAGCCCCCTCTTCCCAGCTTCCTACACACCATGCTCCTGGTGCAAAACGATGTGTTCTCCCCAGTAATTCTTTATCAATCCTGTCCAAAACCGGATCATCCTTGTGAAACTTTCGTGCGAATATTGCACTGCTGTTAACCATTTTATCGAAATCCCTCATAGAAAGAGATCTCGGGTGCTGTTTAGGAGGGCTATCCCATGCGATGTAGTGGAGATCATGACTTATAGCAGTGTGCCGAAACTCTTCAGTATTGCAGATAACCGTGTGAAAATAGCCTTCCGGTGAGGAGACAAAATTTGCATAGTACATGAGAATAGTTCGGGGAAGGTTGTCCCACCCCCATATGCAGTATTCCACAAATGATCGGGTAAGCATTACCCACGCTGAACCTGAGAAGCAGAATGGAATGGTCAAATTATTCTGTCTGAGTTCATATATTAGCTACCGCACAAGTTAGTGATTTTAAATTATACTGTAATAAAATACTAAGAGTTTTGCTATTCCAAAAATCGGTAACGCTATGTGTGGACAGACCAAATCACCAAATCCATGACAAATGCCTTTTCTCCCATATTTTAAAACCTTATACAAGAATTCTTTCAGTATAGCAGATATTTTACTTATCGGATACGATGATACTATTTTAAACTTAGGTGGTGCGAAAATGTTAAATTCGTGTGCAATTCAGATATATTTCTATAAAGATTGATCTTGAGGCTTGTTTATGTAGAACTCCTATAACATACTCATTTCATAAACTCTTTAAAATTCTGAGACTAATTGTCTAACACAAAGTTTTATATATGTTATAATGAAACCAATCATTTTATTAACTAAAATGTATATATTGTTAACGAAATAAGTATTGTCATAATATGGGGAAAAAAAACTTCAATTTTGAGAACATAGGTTTTTTGATTTAATAACATCAACGATTTTCGATTTTATTGACAATATATGTCCGTATCTTGCTCATTGTCTAAAGATTCACCAATAGTAAGATTCCCCAATTAATACTTGCGAGAGACCCCTAAATTTTGGAGAGTCCGAAAGTCCCCTCCAAATGGTAAAACTAGACAATTATACCTTTTTTCGCAACTTGATTTAGATGATTTTCCGTGGATCTTTTGACCCGGATTCATTAAAAACAGGTCAAGTAAAAACTAGACAATAAAATGTAAAATAAAACAAAACAATAAATTTAATATAATGTAAAAACTAGAGAATCTCTTTTATAAACTAGACAATATAATGTAAATACTAGACAATTTAAGGTAAAAACTAGACAATTATACCGAATGAAATTTAAGTACATGTAATAAAACTAAACAAGATCATTTATAAAACTAGACAATACATACTAAAAAATAGACGGTTCAACACAAATGCACAACATAAAGTTATAACATGAAAAACTAGAGAAATATTGGTAAAACTAAAGTACATGCAATTTATATAAAAACTAGATAATATGTGTTAAAAACTAGGTGTCTCTCCGGACTCTCCAAATGTAAGGGGACTTTTATGATACTTAGTAATTAATAATTGTGTCTATTATGCTCCTTAAACATCAGCCTGTGCATTACTATCTTAACCCCATGGGAATAAAAGTAGAAAATTTACAACTATTCAAGTGGTCAATCATGAATAATCAAAAGTCGGGAAGCAAACAGGGTTTACAACAAAAGTAAGAGGGTTCTTCAAAACTAATTTACTATGAATACTAAGTCTCATCAAAGAGTAGAAGGATTTTTAGATTTTATCCTTTAACCATTTGGTGAACGTATGGTTTAGACATCCCGTCATAAACAAATAAGGTACACTTAAGCCACTTACACTAAATGTTATGAATATGAACGGTTTAACTGAAAATCAACTATCCTAATATATCACAGATAAAAGAAACAAAATAGTGAATTGAAAGAACACAATCATAAAAGTTATTCAGTATAATCATGAAACAGAGTAAAACATAATCCTTTTGCTCTTAACAAACTGCGTTGGTGCACAGCAAGGAACTTCAACTGAAAAGAAAAACTCACCAGTAAATAATTTGAAAGATGTCGGCAAAGATCGCTTTTGAGTGGTCCAGGAAATATCAGACTTTTTGGACAAGTAAAGCCCCGGGTCGACAATTATAGGCTTTCCTCTCTGGTTCCTGAAGAAACAATCACAGCCAAGAGCACTTAGCATGAAATTTATACAGAGATAACAGAATACTTCACTACAGCCGCCTAAAAAATATGCAGGTGCTTACAGTTTCCATCCGTAAATCTGTGTATGCTCGATAAAGTTGAGACTCCGAGACAGATTTGATAATACATAAAGCAGATCTGCAAAATCAGTGTACATATATTCATCAACAAAGACGATTGTCCTTAAAATAGAAGTGCCAGCAGAATAAATGTTGAAAGAGGAATGCACAAAGATTACTAAGCAAGAAAAGTACATTACGTTTCTATAGTATTGTTAGTCTGGAAAACAAATCTTACAATCAGTTTGTAGTGCCATGAAAGAGCTAAAAGTTCTGAAATAATTAGACCTAATAAAAACATTAAACATACGACTGTAAACACACGTAGACTGCTAGTGACCACGCAATCACACATCTAACCAGTGACCATGTTATTGTTATCACATGATCGCTTTCTCATATCTGGCTTTGCAATACAGAAAAAGAACCCCAAGAAAGTCAAACTCCCTACACCCTTCATAACAGCATGTTGAATATTTGGATGCAAATGCTGTCAGGCATAAAATGTAAAGAAACATTTCTCCTTAGCTACTTCCGTTCGAAATGTACTAAGCAACTGGATAGTACACTAGCAGAAAAGAAGACAAAAGAACATGATATAAAGGAAGTTTCCATCCATCCAAGCAATACATTATATGACATTCACCGAGTCATTGGGTTACATGGGCACACATCCAAAATTTAAAGTTTTAAACACAATGTGATTGTGAAGTATTTAGCAGCAACAAAGTGCTCATCTCACCAATCACAAATTTTAGTAATCATTAACTTTGGATCATAGATTTCCTGTGAACGTTGTAGAAAATTTTATTTTACCACGAACCTACAAAGTGCATGTTAGTAACATACATAATACTATATGGTAAAATGGTCTTTTCTTTTTTTTTTTTTTTTTTTTTTTTTTTTGGGGAAAGAGAAGTAGAGAACAGATTTATGACGCAAAATAGCACCAGAACCTTTAAAGCTGCATATCAGCTTTTTCAATCTGTAACACAGAGTTACCAGATCATCCACCTAATCTTTCCTTCCTTTTTTCTTTTAACAACACAGAATTTAGTAGGCGTGGTTATCTAAGCCATGGATGGACAGTCCTCTTCATGGTCTTACTATGTGTTGGTGCTCAATTATTGCTTGAGGGAAGAATTCAACACAAATGCAAAGTAGGCAACTCGATCTCTCACAAATGAATGAGCTAACCCACATTAGGTAACTCACTTATGACAGTTCCTAAACATCCACTTGCTACAAAACTGAAGTTAATGAGCAGAAGTAATTATTACAGAGTATCTATGCATATAAACTTGTATCGAAGAAACTACAAGTACTTAAGTTCCTACGTAAATTTCACTTTGAAACACCCAACTTCAAAAATAATCTATCTTTAAATTATACTAGTTTGTGTTGCCTAGTCAAAGACTCAAAGTAATTCATTTAATTGTACTTTATTTCCTAGAAATCAATGGACAGTGAAGGTAAATCACCTCACTACTTTGAGTTGAGCTTGATCAAGTACAACATGACAAGATAGTGAGATACTACAAAACAGTGCATGCATATGCATAAACCATATTGTGGAAATTAATGAACATTAAGAATCAGAGAACTGACCATCTTGAGTCATAAGAGGATAATCAGAAGCACTGAGATTGATAAACCAGTCCCAATTGAAGCTTTCTTTCAACAAGATTGCAATTGCTTGCAGAGTGCAAGCAATCATGGTTGGACCTTTATACGTTACCAAATTAGATTGTGCCATCACACGCACATTCTCCACCTCGCTAAACGTAGGATCATTCTTCACCGACATTGTCAAATTCAGCCTCTCCCTCGGCGGAGCCTCAAGGTCCATATGTAGAATATACTGGTTTCTCGGATGATATATCGCTTGCAACGTCCTCATCATCCTTTGACTGTCTCCCTTAGTTCCTGAGATCAGATAAGCCAGCCTTGGCGGCTCAAGTTTAGAAACCTCAACCGACTTAAGTGACTTCCTCAACTCAGATTCTACAAAATACCCTTCCGGGTCAACCTTATCATCGAACGACATTATGTCAAGCTGAGCTTGATCTTGCCCGTAAGGCGACAAGTAAAATCCATAAATCATTGCAGTAAATAGAGTAATTGAAACTAGCAAACTTGCAACAAATGGAACTTTCCATCTCCTGTCACTAAATATCCTTCCTGAATGATAATTACCATTTCTCCGCATAGCCATTACTCTGTTCTAAAACCATAGATCTTCCTTCCTCAGCTCTATGTAATAATAGTATGATGTAATAAGCTGTACAAGATAGTTGAACAAAGCTACTACTGCTACTAAATCCTTATATCTCCACCGACAGAATCTCTTACTTTACTTTCAGCAGGGCCCCCTTCTCAATGAAAAAGTTAACACAACACAACCATTAATGTAAAACAGTCGGAAGGTAAACCCAATCAAGAAACCAGCTACCAACAGGTTCAAATAGAGCAAGAACAGAACAACCAGATACCAATTCAACTACCCAACTTCGAAAAGAAAGTAACTTTATCACTCAGAAAAAGTGAAAAACTTTGTAGCAGATCGAAATATCCAATCAACTAAACAATGTCACAACACTGAAATGTGAATGGGTTTCCGGTCAAAGATTCAATCTTTACACAAAAAATTACCAGAAATGATGCAATTGAAGCACTTTCTTGAATACGAGTGCAGTGTAGAGTGAATATATGAAGAGGCAGAGAAAGATTAAAGGGTGAAAGAGTTGCAATTGCAATGAGTTGCAGAGAAGAAAGAGTAAAGTTTGGGTGAGCTAGGTAAGAGAGAGATGAAGAGGACCGTACAGATTGCTTAAGATGCGGGTTTTAGATCTTTAATCAATTATATTAGCACCGAATTAAAGGTCTGAATGTGATTATTAAATCTAGACACAATTATTAGACCAACATGTGTGATAAGTGATATGATTAGATGTTAAAATAGATTCTGTCTTACAACATGCTGTAGTATAAGTTGAGGCTTATCTCGGTGTCTTTATTATTGATTAAGTTGTTGAGACTTCGAAGTTCAGACAACTTAGCGTCAGCAAGGCCTCGCTATCCAATTTTCCTATGATTCCCCTTTTAAAAAAAATAAAAAATCTTCCTATGATTCTATCTTTACCTGTCCGGATGTCCCTAATAACTGCCTCACACTCTTCAAATACATAATCATTAACAACTTTTTATAATGTAAAGTCCGAAAATTATTTTTCGAATTTTGACATTTTAGAACAAACTGGACGTTAGAGCGTAGTTCATAAGCCGTCTTCCTTTACCCGTTTATTTAATCTTTCAATTGTGGCCCAAATTTTTCCCTATCAACCCATTATCTAATACAATTACAAGCTCAAGTCGGTTTCTATATCGAACCTAACCCTAATTTTCAAAGAGAGCCCTGGCCAAGAACGCTAATATCACACATACATTTTTCGTTTGGGGCAGCTAACTTCTAAACTTGATTCCCGGTTTGTTAACCGTTGGGTCAAGCTAATATTTAGATATTGGATTCATAAGGCACAATATTTTCAGTTGACGGATTGTTCGTTTGAAGTGTGATTCATTCAGAATCAGGTGTCGAACATGAGGGTATTTTTCAAGTCGTTCTCAATCCATGTCCATCTCGTTGTTCCCTCAAGGCAACCCCTAAGGCTCATTCACGTTTATGATAGTTGTTGAGTTTGCTAGTTGCTTGGTGCAAATTTGTAAAGGAGTAACATGATCTTGATTCGTTGGTTGCATGTAATCATGTATAGGAAATCTTATGGCTGTTGATTATATGGTGCAGTCCTTAGATATTAAGCATCATCCCATGCTAATTCAGTATGTATAAATACCATGGCTTTTATGATTTCTGGTGTTGATGATGTAAAGAAATCGAGATGTTATGTTGTCAATCAGTTGTCATTGTTGTTAATCCTACATTCACATAATCTAATAGTTGGGTAAATGATTATATGCTACAAGTACACTTCTGATGCCTTGTATCTATGTTGATAAATAATGTGTTCACTCTTTATTTGGTCTAAGTAGCTTAATTATTTCCATGTAATTAGATTTGATTATGTAAAGTAATACTATTAAGTAATATGTTGTTTAGATACGATGACTGAGTTATTCTTACTTCCTGCTTAGCAGTAGTACAATATTTCACCTTGTTGCTTGTCATTGTTACGATGTGAATAAGTTGTTTAGAAATTATGGGTTTTAGACATAGAGCATTATGGATTCATATGTATACGGATGTTACTATGTTATATATATTGGTACTGCAAGACCAAATTAGAGTTGTATGCTTCTTGTTGCTTTTGCGTGTATCTTTAAGTACTCCACATTACAGTGTGTTGCAATGTCACTATAGTTCTTAATCTTGGAGATGCTAATCTAAATTACATATTGTAGCACATACTTTTTAGAGCATTCATTCATGATTAGAATTTTGATAGCATACTTTCATTTTAAGAAGATGTGAAGGTTGTAAGTAACATAAATTTCAAGGTTTAACGAAAAGTAACGGGATTGTAAGGCACCGTCCTAAGCATTTGTAGCAATTTCAAGAATATCGGCTAGAGTGAGATTAACGTCTCTAGTCGTGTTTTAAGAGGTTTGAGAGGTTACTATGGGATGGGTAGGACCTTGGGGTAGGACCTTACGATCCCAAATGAGCTCGCGATTATGACATGGTTTTAAGACGTTTTAAAAGTCTGATTCAAGATAAGTTTCAAGTTCAATTTAAATACTTTTTTACGAGAAGAACAAGTTCAAGTGTTTAGAGTCAGTCAAGTCATAGGATTGCATTGCATTAAGCAAGATTAAAAGATTTAGAAGATATGAAGATAGAACTTTAAGCCATGAAACGTGCATGTAATTTGCTTAGTCAAGTGGTCACGACTAACCCTTGCTAAAAGTATATACTTTAGGTATTGAATCGAGAGTGGACCTCGACCGTTGCCAGAGCAGTTACACTACTAGAATCCCTTTAATATTTCAAGTTAACGATTTTCTACCTTGTAAAATTGCAAGAAGATTATGATTTATATTTTCGCTGCATATTTTTTATTAGTTCATGAATTTATTTCACGAACTTTCTTCTCAAGTATAAGGTCTTATAAGATATCGAACTACGTTTTAAACTTGTACAAGCTCAAGTTTGTTGAATTTTTAGAGCTCACGAACTAGCACGAGTGATATTTTTTATAGTTTGTATTTTAAAAATTAGGACGCTATAAAAAGAGTTACTTTCTCTTTATTTCAAAAGAATGGAGAATTAGTTTAATAGTTTAGTTTGTGAGTATCAGAAAAGTAAACGAAAATTATGTTTAAAGATAATGTATGTCTCTTTTATTAGAATTTCTCGAATGATTTACAAGGTTCCTACTACTACTAATCATCAACACAATTAAATACTCTATTGTTCCATTGGTCCAAATGACATAACTAAAACAGTCAATTGTTAGAATTTTAGTCATAAAAAAGCTAGTCGTCCATGAATTTGCACTTCAAACAAAGGCTCTCATACGTTGGAAATGAAGTTTCCTTAAACATGGATAATTATTATTGTAGTAGATGACACTTGAAAAAGAATTATTATAATTCATTGTAGGTGAAAGAGTTATTCAAGTTCAAAGTTTGTTGGTTGACGCATTGAATATAAAGTGACAAAAGTTAGAATGGGAGAAGTCCCACGTAACTAAAATTGTGGAAGAATGAATTACATAATAGTTTAAGACTTAGGTTAAGGGATTGGCCCCAGCAAATGCTTTGGCAGTCAGGGGTCAGTTTCAAGGCGACCTCTTGGG
>JAYMSP010003031.1:0-21441 GCA_036897095.1 Plantago elongata
AGGATGCCGCCAAATGTCTGATACCTTTCAGGAGGAGACAGTTCCCGATCCGATTGTGCTTCGCAATTACGATAAACAAGGCACATGGACTGACGCTCGATAAGGTTGGGATATATTTGCCACATCCAATCTTCTCGCACGCTTAGCTATACGTTGTATTGTCAAGGGCTCGAAGTTCGGTCGCAGTCAGGGTGCTGATAAAGCCACCGACAGTTGACGATGACGAGTTCACCAAGACAAAGAAAGTCGTTTACAAAAAGATCCTGGAGAATCAAAACCCACAGTAGATAGCGTATACGTTTGTTATATTCACCGCATCTTTCATATTTCATATTCAATTGCATCATTTTCTTAAGTTGAATTATGTATTTCTATTTGATACATCGAATTTTCTTAATTTATATTATATATTTACATAACATTTAATACTAAAAATATGTCGTTGTAACACGCATAGCGTTTTACCCAATTTCTAGTATATATATGTGTGTGTGTAACAATAAAACATATAATTTGTAGGGTCAGTTGAGGTGATCAATCACTCTTATAATGTGAATTAGTGGTGGAGTTAATGAGTCATATTATTTCATAATAATATCAACTCTTTTATTTATTGTATGAACATAGAAAATCAATTAAGACTATTTATTATATTACTGGAATGACATATTTCCAATTAAATTAAATATTTTATACATAAAATTTCGCATTTCAATTGACAAAGGGAAGTGAAATTCAGTACCTTAATTATTCCTTAGAATTATAGTTCTACGATAACAATTTGAATGTGCACAATAAAAAATCCAGTTCAGTTCACGGCCACCATAGCTCAGCTCTCTTTCTCTCTCTACCCAAGTCACTCTCAACACGCATATTCTCTCTCTAAAGCACAAGCAGCTCAACACCGCCGTGCCGTTACAATGGAGGAAGGATCGTCTAGCGGCAGCCGAAAGCGCCCGTTCGTCGAAGACGACGATTCCAGCAAACAACCTGAGTAAGTTTCCCTTTCCGTTTTCGCTAAAGCCCTAAATCGATCATTTTTATGTATATATGTGCAATTTCCGTTTCGTAGATTGTCTGTTGATCTAATATGTAGATTTTCTGGTTTGAATTTGAAATTAGTAGGTTTTCTAGTTCTCCCCCAAATTTTTTAGCCTGTTTGCAATTGATTACTCGAAGTTCTGATTAGCTAGTTTGTTAACTGTATCACCAGAAAAGTGTGCAAGAAAACTGAAAAAGAGCTTATGATACTGATAATCTCGGCATTAGAATACTTAAGTCTACATGAGCAGATATTTTAAAATAGTCAAATAGTTATGCAGGTGATTATGAGATATTCGAGATGTCTATATTTCATAATCTATTGGAAACACCTGATTTTGCCTGATATAATCACCTCTCGATAATAGGATGTTTCGTACACAGTAATTACTAAATGATAGTTATTGTCCGTGCTTGAATTGGCCAGATTGTTTTCTGTTCAGAAAGAAAAGTGAGTTTTCAGAAAGAATTGATCATGTTAAAGTTCAATCAAGCGGGAAGTAAGTATCATCATGTTAGACCAAACACGTCCTCATGTAAACCAGCAGTGCATGTATAAGCTTGGCTTTGGTGTTTTCAGGTTCTATGTGACTGTATTTAGTTTTTTATTGTGATCTTATGGTTTGAGTGTGTGGGCGTGTTTTGCAGGGAGAAAAAGGTGAGGTTTCCAAAGGGCAAGAAGGTGAAGATGGGTGATTATGTGAAAGATTCATCAGGCCAAAATGTTGTATCCAATGCCAAAGATCCCCGTCTTGTTTCTAAAGAACGTGCAATGCGAAGGAACAGGGTTACTGCTGAACTTCTTGATGAAGAGCACGACTTTGTACCTGACATAAGAAGAGCAGAAGTACAGTACCAGGTAAAGTAATCTGATTCTAGCACAGTAAAGTGATGTTAGCATGTGTAGATTGGTGTCTTCAATTCATAAGGATTATCATATTATTTATTTATTTACTTAACTGACACACCCAGCACATAAACTAGCACTCCGAAGAAGTTGTCTAGGGGGACTGGACCCCTCACCTCCTACGCGGCTCGCCAGACCTTTGTGTTACCTTAGGACTATAACTACTACTATTATTTAGAATATCACACCAGTAATTGATTTTAGGGAAGTAACTGCCTAATTGAATTGCGAAACTTGTTAAGATCTTAGGGCCATGCATGCAAATGTTGAACTGATACAAAATCAACTCAGGAACCAATAATATGGTTTATGATATGACTTGTCTTCCAAATGCTAACTGTCTCCTGCGTAAAGTCCTCTAATTTTCTTCGTACATGCGACTTCTTTCCTTTAATGAAAATGAAATGGTTCTGTTTTCCCAGTTTTTCCACTCTTAAAATCTAACATGTTTGATCATACTCTTGCTTGAACTTTTTATTAAATTGCAATGCTCCTGTTTCTTTGCAGGAAGGTGAAAATTTTGTCAATGAAGACGCTACTATAGAACCTTTCAACCTGGACAAGGAGAGAGAAGAAGGATACTTTGATGAAAATGGAAATTATGTGGAATATGTAAATCGAAATGAGATAAAGGTGGGAATGCGCCGCTGTGTATTATATCATGCATTTGTTGTAATTGTTTGGGTATTCTCATCTAAACTCACGTGAACTCTCGCAGGATGCATGGCTTGATAGTGTTGATGTTGCTCAACGTTATGCTGAAAAGAAGCCTGTTCTCCCTGGCGATGATGACAAGCCTCGTGACCTAGCAACAGAGGAGCTTGCTGGAATTAATAGGCGAATTGCTGATGCCCTTGAACCTGGAGAGACGGTAATACTTTTGTTGTGGAAATGTTAGTTAATTGCTGATTTCTGGCTTCATGCACATCTATCCTCAGTAGAAATAGGATGTTCTTTGTGCACTGTTCATATCCCTCTCATCGCTTTGTTCTGTTTTCTTACACTGTGTGGTTGGCTCTTGGGAGGTTGCTGCATGTTCTATTCGTTTGCAAATTATTTACCTGTGCAATTTTTCGCTATCCTTATTTTAAGCTGGTTAGTAGAAGAAACTGTTAGTAATAGGTTGGAATCCAATCCCTGCCTTGCTACTTTCTAGGAATTGGCCAATAGATGTATCTTCCTTGAGAAGGGTTATTCCACTGGCATCTTTTTTGCAAACACTCAATTCCTTTTTTGGCTACAATAAAGTTAAAAGTTTCCAAGAATCATTTGCAAACACCGACTAAATTAATGCTCAAGATATTGATTGTTTATTGGAGTGTAAAAAAATTCCCCAGCAACAAAACTCACACGGTAAGTTTGAATGGACATTTCCTCGTTATAGAATGATCCCTGATCAGAAATGGATCCATCTAAGAATGGTAAAACCACTTTCTGATCTGAAATACATCCCTACAAACAATGTTGGCACCCAGAGAATAGAAGCCTACCAAATAATCCGGGATTGGGATGGCTGGGATACTGAAGTGATTTAGTATATCATACCATAATGTAATTTACAGAATGAATATATAAGTACATGTAAAGTTAAAATAGCTTACAATATCTCAATAATTGATTGTTGTTATCCCGCTGGTGTAGGTCTTGCGAGCTTTGAGGAGGTTGAAAGGATCTTCTGACAAGAAGCAGAAGATGTCTGTGGAAACAAAGCAGATATTTGACCAGCTAACTGAAGATGCCATGAAATTAATGGAGAATGGGGATTACAGTAAGATTTCTGCTTTCTGTGACTGTCTTATATCGAATTATATCTTGATCTGCGATCCGATCACCTGATGCATACATATGTTTGTTGTACAGATGTATATGAAGAAAAGCAAGAGAGTTTTAAACGTGAAGCAGGTAGGTCATGTTGCTTCTTAATTTCCACCACCAGCATGTTATCCTATGTTCATCACTACGTTATAATAACTAATTTGTACTAAATTTCATTTTATCATCTGCAGAGGGTTTTGAGAAGATCATAAATGCAAGGAAGCAAGGCGGGTCATTAAGTTTGGCACCTGACAAATCCGCCGACGATTTTGACATGTTTGCAGATGATGGCGATACTTCTGGGGATGCAACCACTACTGGGACAGGATCTGCTGCCATTCAGCCCTCAGACAGTACGTTTATATCTTGAAGCAGACAATTGGGGACCAAGTTATATATGTAACTTGTTACTTGTCTGGGTTGCAGGTGGGAACACGCAGAGTGATTATGTGTATGACGAGTCATCTGGGTATGTTTTTTGTCTTCTTTTGATTTATATTACCTGCACACACAATCTTAAAAGCTGCATTTTCACTTCTTCCAGTATATATGAATTGGGGTATTTGGCATTGTCAAACTTGAGAGGCTTTTTATCAGTCCCTTCTTCTGAATGCTCGTAATTTGGAGCTGCCAGTATTTGGTACTTTATACTATTGTATTGCAGATGCTTATGTTTCACCGGTAACACTTTGTACAGTGTCTCATAAAGTATCACTTTGCATAAATTAAATGTTACAAATGGCATATATGTTGTGCTGGAATAATATGATAGTTTTTTCTGATTACATATACTTAGCTCTGAAACGCATATCCCTATTGTTCACATCTTGAGCATATAAATCTCAGTCTTACAATATACATATTTGAAAATGAGTTGACACATCAATTTATTTACTATATGATTATGACTTGTGGTTAAAATGTGTTAATTAATGGTGATGATTGCTTAGAGAAGTATTTGTAAGGGGTTAGGCCTGAGTGTATTTGTGAAAGATGAGAGTCAAATGTAAGGTTTTGAAAATCCTATTTTTTTTAATTAATAGTTCTGACATTATTTAGGTCATTGGTTTCTCATAATATTCTTTCTTTTCTTACATGCAGTAAGAAAAATGTTTTTGATGTGTACTTGCATTTCCTTTTTTACCAGATATTACTACAGTAGCAGCTTGGGGTATTATTATGATCCTTCATCTGGGCTCTATTGCAGCGCATCCACTGGGAAATGGTAATTCATATTTACAAACTTTCTGCATGTAGTACTTTATAACAGTATCGTAAATACCCCTTGAAAAATACAAGATTTGGATGCGGCTAAAAGATTTCATACGTTTGGGTAATTATGTATCCTTACGAGAGTCATGATACGAACCATTCTCCATTAGCGGTCTCGACGACATAATGACAGACAGGATAATCCTTCAAATAACGTAATGAGAATCAGAGTTATGGTTCATCACATTCTACCTGTCAATCCCTAAAAGTTGCTCACATGTTATACTTGGCCATTTGCAGCAGTTGATATGAATTTTGTGCTTAAAAATATTGGCACTTTCCCTGATTAATTACAACACTCAGTGGCTGTGGTTTGACAGTATTGTTCTGGCCCTAAAGGTTGCCCACATGTTATGCTAGGCCATTTGCAGCAGTTCGTATGTATTTTGTGCTTGAAAAATATTTGACACTTTCCCTGATTAATTAAACTCTAGGTGGATGTGGTTTGACAGTACTATTGTTTTTGCACTCCTAATGTTTTGAGTTGCATTGATTGTATATTTGACCAGTTCTAGCATGTGACAGCAAATTTTGTTGAATGGAGCCAATGGACTGCGAAATGCAATTATGTCGCCTGTTGCGAGGAACATACTGTACATGGTTTCGTTATAAATTGTAGAAGTACATGGTTTCACACAGATTATGCATGCAGGTACTCCTACAATCAAGAATCACAAGTATATGAAGAGCTCCAACAGGACAGCGCACCGAATAATGTAGCTGAAGTATAATGGAAGAGCGTGTTGGTAATGATGGCATCAATCTTACAGGCTCGTCACATGTACAATGGTAGAAGAAAGGATCGTTGGTTTCAGCTCTCTAAACAACCAGTCATGTTTATCAAACAGTACGTATTCTGATTTGCTCTGCAAACAGAATCAAAACACTCAGATGTTATGACCTTATTAACTTGCTGGGGATGATGCTGTGGGACAGAATTTCATACATATCAACTAGAATCTGGTTAATTTTTACAACCTTGATGTTGATGAATTCGTGAGACAATATAATATCATGAATGTTGAACGTATCATCAATTTTACTAAACGGATGGAGCAATTTATATATTACAAACAACATAATTATTGTAATTAATAAAATAGTATTATAATTTTACCTAAAAAATATCTAAACATATTTGCTCGAAAAAAAATTGAAGAAATATTAAAGAACATGAACAAAGAATATTTCGCCGTCGCCACCCCAATTGGAGCTGTGAAGCTCTGCCCAGATCTGGGCGGAGCTTGACAGCTCCGATCGGAGTTGTACAGTCCTGATTGGAGCTGTGATTCCGATCTAGCGAGAAATCTTGTCAAATTTGAACTTGACCAGGACTCGGTCCTGGTGAAACTCGAATCTGATCAGGACACGATCGTGGTCAGACCAGATCAAAGAATGAACCTCTTTTTTTTAATTCTTTTAATATTTTTGTAAATTATTTGTTTAAAATTAGTTTGTTTAATTATACTAAGCAATTAAATAATTAATATTGACTGCGAATATAAATTATAATAATATAAATATTTTAGATTCATCATTATTTGTAAAATATGACTAATAATTTTATAATATTAAATTTTATTATATTATGATATCGTAGTGTATATACGTTCAGACATTTCCGATGATGTCATAATTTGATATATTTTATGAAAAATGAGACTAATTCTATATTTATATAATTTGAAGGATATTTTGTAATATATAAAAATGTATTCCACGTTAAGTAAAAATAGTCATTTAGAGTTCATTATTATATGATTTACTCATTTTATGAATTGGAATGTCTCCAGCCTGGTGGAACGATTGCTCAGCCTATAGTGGAAGTGAACTTGTGAAACTTTCAGGTGAACACGACTGAATGTACCATGCTTGAGTTCGTCTCTGGCAATAAACTAAAATTCAAGTCAAGTCGCAATAATGTACTGCCCTAGGAGTTCAAGCTCTACTTGGGAGCAGCGGTACTTGTTAACTTGTAAGATCATGTTAGTTATTCGTGTCTAAAGTAGAAAAAGTAATGTTCAAGATTTAAAGAAAACAGACAAGAAGCGCAATTCAAGTTCGTGTCACCTTTTAGCCGTTTAAAAAAAAAAAATTAAAAAACACATATATGCAAATCAGCAAATGGATATTTAAGTGGTAGTTCACTGATATTTAGATTATTGAACACCAAATAGTTTGTGTATTTAGGACGAGACTGGCAATATGCAGTAGTAAATTTCAATTTGTTATCCGTGGAAACCCTCCAATCCATTGTCGAGCCTTGACAAACAATTATCAGAACATAGCATTTTAAGGGCATTTGTATTGGAGTATGCACAGAATGCTTACTCAACAGGGATGTGTTACAGTACCCTGGATGACAGTAGGTAAGAAAGGAAGTTCTCCCAGCCTATATGGGCCAAGAGCAGTTAGCCATGATTGTCAACCTATCAATCTTCTCAGCAACTAAATCCACTTTCATTTGAAGAATCAGAGTTCTAGAAAACAAATCAAACAACGCATTAATCGAGAACATAGAAAGTTGTGAACGGACAAAACAGATTAAGATCCATGGTTTATCTACACTCACTATATTAACTGCAACTGGCCGTACGTGTTTCACTTTGAACAGGCCTAACCGAGAAATAGTTCCTCAGTGAAATCCAAAATATATCTTTTCAGTCACCATCAAACTGAAGAACAAACATCTACTAGTTACATACAGCATCAACAGCCACATCATCATCTAGCCATCAGCAGCTTTTATTCTTTTCACGATCATTGCTACGGATTCAGTAGAAATTTCATAAGTTAGCAATTCCTAGTTACATTGCTGAGATGGAAAAGAAGCCATAGAAGTTTCGTCTAGTGACTTAAATAGGTAAGCATGATAGACAGAACGGCATGGAATCAGGAGCATAGTTCCAGATAGAGATGTAGATCTATTATAACAAAGGCTTCATAACATGCACAGAACTCCAAGGTACAAATAACAACGGAGAATAAAATAAGTACATAATGACTGAATCTGTTACAGTAGTTAAGATTAGGAAAGAAAAGATTCCCATGTAACTGCATTTAGTAGCAATACGAGTACCCCTGCAAAAAAAAGAAACCCACTGCTAAATTTAATTTGTGGAAACAGATGGCAACCGTATCTTACCAAAACTAAGCAGCAAGACTAACATTTTTTTTACTTTTCGATTTTCTGCATGAAGAAGACTAATCGGGGGAAATGCTTCCAGGAATTGCTGACCGGCTAAGTCTGCGTCTTTTGTGGCCTCCATTTCCTGGAGACAAACTCCTTTCACTGCACCGAGGTGGAGAGTAACAGAAATCATTTCAAAACATTTTTATGCTGGTGCAAAGGCAAAGCACAAGAAACCAAGGAATGCACAACTATGGGATATATACAAACCTTTCAAATGATCTGCTCCTACTTTGCCGCTCATCATAAGATGATCTCCCACGGCCTCTGCCATAATCAGGACTTCGACTGTAACTTCTGCTCCTGTGGTGATGCCGTCCTCCTTCACGGTACCTGCTGTGCTCATACCCATCCAGACTCATGCTGCGGCTTCTCCTCCTATAATCTCGGTCTCTATCATAATCATCCCGATACCTGACATAGAAATCAGCAGTTAGAGATGGAGAAAATGCAGCAGGATAGACCAAAATGAAAATGCTTTTTTAAAAGGCATCAGGCCTATGATAAATGAGTGGATGCCACATATGACATGAACTGTAGTACTGCACAAATAAAGAAATTAGAAAACAAAACAGTATTGTGCACCAACCATCAACAGTTATCCAGGAGTTACACGTTTTGGCAGTATTTAGTAGTACTATCTTGGTACCATTGTCTCCTGTTCACAGTTCATCCCAACGTGTCTAAACAGTCAAGACAATTATTAGAGGCGGAAGATTACCTTCTTCGCGGGCTCCTGCTTCTAGATCTTCCACGGACTTGTGGAACTTTTTCAATGATCCTTCCTTTATGGCTGCATGCAAAAATTAGGTAAAGAAAATGATGACCACAAACCCAAGAAAGCTTGTAAACATGCTTTAGAAGTAGCTTGGCGCATATCAATGGAAAGGTGGACAGCATTTAACAAAAGTTGAGAAAGCATACACCGTGTGGCGAATTATGCCACGCAAAAGGCAAACTTAACTTACATGCGTTCTGCATTTGGCCCATATTTAGCAAACTGAACAGCCATTTCTCTTCCATCAACAATTCGACCTGCAGTGGAACATAGCAGGTGTTACACTCATGGCCTAGAGGTTCAAACAGGAACTTTTAGCTACTGAGACTGGAGCTCGTCCCGTACTCTTGGCCCACCCGCCTTTAAGTTCCACAATCTACAAAACTTTAGATAAGATGAATATGAATCTGCTCATTTGGCTTACAGAAAATAGAAGCTACACTGAAACATTAGATATGGCCTAAAAGAACCCGCTCATTTGGCTTACAATAGGAGCTTATTAAAACGTTACTATATAAATAGCTCAAGATTAAACTTGAAATTTGATTGCCAAATGTGATAACGATACCACGCAAAGAACATCCATAAGAAACCCGCATCATCTAGATGAACAGGCACAGTTTGATCATTAACAATTTAATGTATGGTAGGGGTTTACGACTTTAATGTAGCCAACTTTATCTAAAAATGGAGATGAACCACCATTTTATGGACAGCTTTGAGACCAACTATACAAGTTTTAATCTGATCATGCACTTCCAAACAAAAGCAAAGATCAGTGTGATTCATTCTGGTGCAAATGTTCTTACCATCTAGCTTTTGGACAGCCTTCTGCGCCTCATCTTGATACTTGTACCGAACGAATGCAAAACCACGTGATTCACCAGTCCTACAATACATTTAAAAAATGAGCAAATTTAAGGCTAACAGACTGCACAAGGATTACTACTAATGCTTGAACATCAAGGCTCTTGAACATAAACTGACAACAAAAGAATATGCAGAAATATTTAGCAAAGGAATAAAATCAACTACTATAACTAAGTGTCTCTTAATTTATCATTTTCCTTTAACATTACTTCTAGATAGAATGCATCTCTATGAAAGAAACAGAAAAGCAAGTTACACACCATTACTATTCTAATAATAATCTGATAATGCCCATAATAATGCTATCAAAATCACTGATAAAACTAATTCATCATCATCTTCATTCTTCAAAATTATTAACTATGAAAACTACAACCTGTAGACTGTTCAAAATTAATAATCAAATCAATGTACCTCCGATCTCGAGGTATAAAGATATCAACGACCTTCCCATACTTGTCAAACAGAGGAAACAGATCATCCGCAGTTGTCCCTGTCAAATTTCACAAAAACAACAAAACTGTGAGGCAATATGTTGACAAGCTAGAGTTCGTTAGGCTTTACAAACGATTAATCGATCAAAACTTGAGGGAAAAAAAAAAAGGTGATGGAAAAGGATTAATAGAGAATTACGGAAACTGATGTTGAGGATGAGAAGAGAGTAGGTATCGCTGATGTCTGGAGGACCTGATCTCCCAAAGTGTGACATTTTTCTTAGCTTAATTTCTCTGTGAAAACTCAAAATTATGCTACAAGAAGAAGGAGGAGAAGCAGAAGAATGAAACTCGAGCTGAACATTCTCGAACAATACTAAGCGGAGGAAATTTCATTTTACTACCTAAATCATCACCATTTTGCACGTTAAAGCCTCACATTTAAAAATAAAATATGAGGATGTAGATCACAATGTTTTAATATGAGAAAGTATTTTGTTATGTGAAAAATTAAATGCATATAAATATGCTTCACATTTAGAATAAAATATCAGGAGGAGGTAGATCACGAATGTTTTAATATGAGAAAGTATTTTGTTATGTTATGTGAAAAATTAAATGCATAATTTATATGACTAGTAGCTTAGTAAGTTTATAGCAATGATTATATCATTTTGAGATTCTATTTGGTAAATAAAGGTAGTTTTAATATGAATTATGAATTACTTAATCTTTCAGTTTCAGATTAAGATCAACTAACTTCAATTTTAACTATTAATTAATCGTGAATTGTTGAAGTTTGTGATCAATTTGTAGTTAAAATTGAAGTTTGTTAATCATAACACGTCAAAACATAACATTTGAATTATAGTGAATGAAGTATTATATTTAAGGGTCTAATTAATACTCATGTTAATTTTGGAATACAATCCGAAAATTAAATACTTACGAAGACTATGCAAATATTTGCAAGGTGGTGGATCAAAACTAAAGCAAGTAATGGCACATGAAATGGTACTTGACAGATAAGGGGCTATGGGGTGATGAAATAGAAGGAGGGGTTTGGAGGCATTTTAGGATACCTCTTATGATATTAAGCTTGTTTGGTAGGGTTCATCTGGATTTCTTTGAGGCTTTGAGCTATAAAGAGATAAATGTCAAGGAGATCATCCCTCTCCTTGTGTTGCAGGTCAATGTTGCATTTGGTTTGGAGAATATGTCTTCTGAATTAAGGGGTTAGTATCGTAGGCGCTAAAAAAATCTATAATCACAATCGTTTCGAATTGGGGGACAACTAACATGAATAAGCATAGAGACGTGAGGTTCTAATTAAGGTGATACCGGGTGTGGTCGATTGAAGGTACTCCGACACTCAAACCACTCGACTCGGTAGGGGAATAAGAGATAATGTAGGTGAAGGAGAGACGGAGTGGAGTGTGAGTGTTGACTTATCATGTTGCTTTAATTCGGTTCCATGGTGTTTAGACACGTTCTAGCGAGTAACTTGCCCCTAGGGAGTGAGCAACTCAGTCGTAGATGGCAGGTGAGGAATGAACCCAATTGATCGGGGTGGTGAATAAGTGAGCTTACTCGAGTTCACGACGTTAATCATGTAGCTAAGGTTTTTTAGTAAGTGTATAGTATTAGGTTAACTAAGTGAGTATTCGATCGATGATCTCACGTATCACATATGTATCCATGTATAGATTTGTCAAGGTGTCCGTTCCTCCTCTATAAGTCGTAGATTCGGGTGTCGAATTGACTAAGTTGAAGTATCTATGCCCACTAACTAAGTGCGTGTAAGTTGGCACGTTGACCTTGTCTCGTTGGGTA
This sequence comes from Plantago elongata, assembly GCA_036897095.1. Taxonomy (NCBI): domain Eukaryota; kingdom Viridiplantae; phylum Streptophyta; class Magnoliopsida; order Lamiales; family Plantaginaceae; genus Plantago; species Plantago elongata. The sequence goes on from JAYMSP010003031.1 coordinate 12,141, forward strand.
GTACGCGAACATCGTATGTCAATTGTATTCATGTTTTCCTAGTGGTGGACCTTTAGGCTTCGGTTGGCCTTATTAGCCCACCAAGTAGTCTACAAATTAATGGAGTTGAAATTTAGACCAAATAAGCCCACTTGCATTTGTTTCACATTTCAGCGTTTGGCCTATCACCCAACTCGCAAGGCACCCTTTCGGGTAACCTATAACTGAATATGTAATTAGATTATATGGACTGGGCACAATGCCGCTTGGACTAGTTTTCCTTAATTGATTGAAATATCAATTTTTACCATTACAAGTATGATTATCATCTTATATCATGTCATTTGGGTGTAATTAGGGGTTTACCAATATATATGCAAGTGTCGATTATCGTTGTAAGCAAACTACCATAATTCAATGTGTGATTGTATAATTCAATTAATTACTATTTCCCATTTAAGTTAAGACGGGAAGTGTAATATACACACAAACCTGTTTCTAACTATGGAAAACTCATTTATGTGTGCAGCTCGTCTTATATTTTCGTAAAACGCATTACACGAACTATTAAGTCAAAACATGACATTGATCAAAAACCTCAAAGTGCTATTTGATATTATATCTGCACATTTTTAGATAATACCCAATCCTCAAAATTGACTATGCAAAAAGAATTTATACTTTTACAAATTAAATTTATGAAAATTATACGCGTTACATAAACGGAAGAGTCACTAGTACCAACACATGGCGATGCCACAATATAGTTTACTTGTAAAGATACAAATAAAGGTAAGGACACAATAAATTGATTAAAAAAAGTAACATAGCCAAACTTACGTATAAACACGGTTGTCTTCGACTCAAAGCTTTCGTGAATGTATAGTACATCTTCATGCAATGCTAAATCATTAAATCTATTTTTTTATCGTGACTATTTAAAATGTAAACGATCCACCATGGCTGATATGCTCTTAAAGGGGCAGAATTCAGCTCGAACCCATACAAGGCCAAACATGTTTGATAATTTATATCGTGCCTTCTACTCGATGGTTAGTAACTAACAAAAACATATAAAGCTTCGTTCCCTTGTGGGTCAGGACTCGACCCTTTGAGATATCATGTCCTCTACCCGGTGATTAATAACTTATTAATACTCTTTCCGTCCCAACTTAATGTTCACGTATTCCGTTTTGGTCATTCCTAACTTCTTCTCATCACTTAACTGAAAAATCTCTTTCTAACTTTATACACCATATCTCTTACTTTAGTCACTATTTAGTCCTACTTTATTCATTCTTTTCCTACTTTATCAACATTTTTCCTACTTTATCACCATTTTTTCTACTTTATTCACTTTTCTCTTAATACTTGTGTCTGATCCTGCAGGGTGATGAACCCGACACGGAGGTAGTACATCTTTTTTCAAAATGTTTAAAGCTATGTTGCCTTGTGGGTCGAGGCTTGACCATTTGAGCCGATATGGTTATTTACGGGCTGCTTTACAAGTAATATTTAGGTCCCACTATATCAACACATATCCTTTTCCATGCACTTTATCTTCACTCGTGCATGCACTAGAAGATTTTTAAGTTGGTAAGTAACCGTAAGATTGCTTTAGAAAACACGTTAACTCTGAAGTTCTTGTGAATGAATCCTTGAAAAAAAAGGTGCACACACCTTGTTGATATGAGTGTCATTCTCAGACACTTTAACTTTTAAGCTCTTTGAAATTTAAAATTCAGGGAGTTACATTCATCCCTTTTTAATTTTCGACGTCCATGCTACACTTTGCTTCAGACCAACCGTCTACCTCCCCTCCTTATGGGTTTCAAGTTGGCTCGACTTTGATATAGCTTGTAACACCCCGTCCCCTTGTCGAGCCGATAATTGATCCTCTGAGCTAGTCTAATTATTCATGAGTTGCTCTCTGCATGATATGTTAACCTCACTAAACGAACATATCATGTCCCACACACCTTGCCCTCAACGGAAGATTTCCTAGTTGATCACCGTGTTAGTATTTTTTACCACTGGTTAGTATTATTTTACCCTTCATATTGAGTTCGATAAAAATCTAAAAAAGGTACCCTTAATTGTGATATATCCGAAAAAAGTACATTTGTTTATGATCATTTGAGTTTGGTATCTTAAGTTGATATTTTATCAAAATAAGGTATATATATAACACATGACAACTTAATTAAGAGACACGTGTCACTTTACAATTTTAAGATTGTAATGGGTGAAATTGCAAATAAAATAAATTTAAACAATTTGAATGGAACCACATTTGTAAGAGCCGCGAAGTTGGTACGTATCAGAAATTAATTTAATATTAATATTATTATTTCGAACAGGAGACCGACCCCTGACTTAACATGGGCGAAAATGTTAATATTGGGTCGAATTTAGAAACTAAACGCCGAGCGTATTCGCTGGTTAAAGTACTGATGTGTATTATGGTAATAAAATAATAATAAAAATAATAAAATAAAAATATTTATTTTAATTTTTATATGACTTTAGTTCATCTTGAATATCGCCCGAGAATCGATTTTATATTTTTTCGAAATTTATTTACGAGCCGTTTGGAGTCCAGAAGAAACCAGGTATATATAATGGTAAAAGGACCATTATACCCCCCACTTATCTTCTTCTTCTTCCCCAATTTCCTTCTCCATCCACCCGTTCAATCCGCCATTTCCACCCAATCCGTTCCGATTGCTTCTCCGGGAAGCTAGCCGGCCACCACTTAAAAGGACCAAAATTCCCTACACGCCGCGTGGCCGAGGAGTGTGCGCATGGAGGACGCGTGTCGGCCAAAGAAGGCGCAGTGGAGGCGTGGCCCGAACACGCGACAGCCCCAGAGCAATTCCGGCCAAGGAGGTCGGCATAGCTCCTCATATAAATACCGGCTACCCTCCATTTCCGTCACCACACCACAAATTTCGTCCTCTCTTTCGCCCCTTCGCCACTATCACTGCCACTATCATCGCCCCCATCACTGCCGCCCACTACCGCGGTTTCAACTGCATCTCCACCGGACTAGCGTCGCTGTTCGCGATCAATTTCCGGTTAGTATCCCTCTTTTTGTTCGATTATACTCGAATTAAGAAAGGGGAAACTGAATAGTGATTATTTGCAGTTTCTTTTTCCGCCAACCACCCCGTCGCCACCGTACAGCCACCACTCGCTTATTCGCTTTTGTCTCGCTCGATCAATCTCTCCGGTTAGTGCCATTTTATTCGGTTATATTCGAATTTTGTGTGGGAAATTAATTATATGGCTATGATTGTCGACTGGTCGTCGACCGTATGTAATTAATTGAATGCGTAAATTGCAATAGTGCTGTATATTGCTGGATTGCGTGTCGACTGGCTGTCGACCATTAAGCTAATCACCGCATATTGCGGATTGATTGTTTAGGTTTGAGTCTTGGTTGAATTGTAGCTATGCTGGGTTGATTAGAATGGATTGTTGCCTGCCTGTTCATGTTGTCACGCCGGAACCGTAGTTGACGCATTTAATTAATTATGAGTTGGTGGAACCTATTGGAGTGAAATGAATATAGAGATAACAACGGGTTAACTACTGAGCTATTAGGTCATTACCTTAGCTAATCCTTGTTGCTTGGTTACTCGACGTGGATTCAAGTGATGTTAGTTTGTTAAGGAGTCGATAGTGTATGAAGTCGAGGAGCCATGTTTGTTTGGTGACTTTTAAGTTAAAATTTAAAAAGGGCAGACCGGTTAATGCAAATTTACGAGTTGAGTATATTATGTAAACTGGTATTTTGACTAAATTGTCCGCCTTTCATTTGATATCTAAGTTAGCCACTTGCGCGTCGTATTTTAGGTTTTGAATTAGAGTTAAGCATGAAAACCTGATTACGTCTAGTTGCGTGCGTCTAATCACGTCATAAGATTATCTATTATGCTTAAGCATAGTCGTTGCTCACCTGGCACTGCTTGATTGTTCTGGGGGAAAAGTTACGTGAGTCTTTTAATTATTTGGCGTTGAAATTAAGTAGTATTGTCCATTTATCAGGAATTACGAAGTCGCATAGCTTGCAAGATATCCAAGGTGAGTGATTACGAGCTTTTGGCATCCGGCCCTGGGGAAGTTGATACCGTTCATTACTTTCAATTTCCATACCTGCTTTTGTTTATGTGCCTGTCTGTCTAACCTTGACTGCAGCCACCCGACGACGACCGACTGACTTCGACTCGATTTCTGATTTCGATTACTAACTGTATATATGTAGATGACTTGTATTTAGAAATACCTGACCTGTATTGACCTGATACTCTATTATTCCAGTTACTGATTGATATTGCATCCTGATTCTGTTCTACTGATCCTCATGAACTGCATTGCACGAAAACTGATGTGAAAAGCAACCACATAATGTTTTGGAAAATTTGGGAAACTGTCCTGGTCGACATTGTCGACATACTGTTGTAAAGCGTTCTGCAGCACTATCTTTTCGGGCACCCCTGACTGTACAACCATTCAAACGGTCTGGATTTATGAGTTGTGACGGGTCGTGCCTGTCATAAAAGCAACTCCCGCGCAGTCACGCTGCTACTGATGTTGACCGCAACCTGATAGTACTGTAAATCTGGCACCTTTCATGTGCTATGATCCTGACTGACTGATACCGGTTTCCCCTCTGTTTAAAACTGTCTGATCAGCGTATCGTGTTGGTTGCTATCATGTTGCATCCATGCATTTTCATACATGCCTGATTATCCTCACCGAGTCTTATGACTGACGCTCTCCTCGTTTCAATAATGATTCCCCAGGTTTTGAGCACGAAGAGAGGACAGGGTAGCTAGGCAGATAGACGGACTCGAGCTTGTTTCCGCTGCTTATCTTGTAGATGTGTGTTTTGATTTTTGAATTATAAATTATAGTTGGGGTTTGTAATAACTATTACTCTGAAATATCTATATATATATTTGGAAGTTCGACATAATCCTTGACGTCCGGACCTCGATCCGACCAGGCCGTTACAACATTATTTTTAATAATTACTAATTAACCCTTTTTATTTTGTCAAAATAACTTTGAAAATCTATCATTTTTTTAATATGAAATTAAAATAAAATAAAGTAAGAAGGAAAATAAAAAAGGCAACTTTCAGCCATGGAAGCTTGCTTGGATAGCTTCGGTAACATTAACTCCATCTTGAGGATGGAACAACCCATTCTTCATCCCCATCCACCGCCAACTCTTATGCACCACAACCCCCCCCCCCCCCCCCCCCACCCCCCCCACACCACCACCATTTAGATCTGCAATGGAAGATCCATACTGGAGTTCTGGAGTTTCAAATGGTAGCCTGGAGCTTCCAGGCGGAAAACTTCTCCATCAAGAAAGCTCCACTTCGATTTCAAGTCAGTCAAGGAAGAAGCTCAAGTTGCTTTTTTCATAATGATTTTTGTTTATTTAAATTTTATTTTTTCAAAATAATTTTGAATGGAAATATATTTTCATGCATGGGTAATTTTGTAATCTTCTTAAAACTTAAGATCTTTTTGACATTTATAAAATATTAGCGTATTCAAATTTAAGTCCAACTTATTTCTGTATTTTGCAATGTGACACGTATCGCGTAATTAAGTCGTCACGTGTCACGGGGTATCTAAATTGGACAATAATATAACCAAACATATTAAAATCCAACGGTCATAAACAAATGTGTTCTTTTTCCAGAAATGTCATAACATATGGTTTCTTTTTCGAATTTTTCCTATTGAGTTCAAGAGTTTGAATTATGGTTGTTAAAAAAATAAATCCCATGTATATAGTGTAATTTCGTATTGAAATAGAGCTTTTAAGTTGGATTTATAAACATTCAAATTGAGTTTTTAAGCCTCAATTTATCTCATATTTAAAGTTGGTTGGCCTGAAAATTGAGTTCCCAAGTTAAAACTATCACATTCTTAGAGTTGAGTTCGAACTAATTTTTCAAGTCGTAATAGTCCCATCATTTAAGTAGGTTTGACATTCAAACTAAGTTGATAAATTGGTATGATGCGATGCAATCGTTAGAATAGATTTGCAATTCGAATGAGTTTCCAAGTTAGATTTTTTTTTTTCATTTTCAAGTTGGGCTACCCTTCGACCTAATTTTGAACTATTCATTTATTAACGTATTTTCAATAGTGTCATTTTTACCATTCGAATAGATTCTTGAAGATGAAATTATCTTATTATTGGAATTTGTTTGACCTTCGACCTAATAAGTTCCCATGCACTTTAACTTTTTCTCATTCTCCTGATTGAATTTGAAATTTTGAATTACCAAAATATGAATGTTATTTTGTGCTTCAAATTGAGTTCTTAAGATTAAATTACCCCTTGTAGTCTTTTTTCATGTTTAGTACCCCTTCAATACGGAATATAGTTATAAAACATAAAAGGTGGTAAAATATACTTCTTCTCTCCCGACTTCGTCTTCCCGTGTTAACTTTTTCTGGTAAAAAGTTGTCATTTTTTCCCTCAAATATCACTTCAACAACAAAGATAAATAATTTAATAAAATCATATAATGAAGATTTAAAATGTAAGGCTTCATAATATATATTTTTTAAATATTTAATAATTATAGTTTAAGGGTAATTCGAAATTATAGTTGATAAAGGTTGACCAAAAAAGTCAACACGTGAAGATGAATTCGAGATGGAGGGAATATATTTTTAGTGTTGAATATGTAATTACCCTATTAATTTGTGTGTATATGCAAGTTTTTTTAATCATAGGTGAGGGGTATTTTAATTTTTAGAGTTCTAATGCAAGTTGAATTTGTCTCATTCTTGATGGGAAATGATAAACGCAAGACCATTTTTATAAAAGTAGGATACTTTTTGATATATTACAAAATGACCTTCAACTAATAAAAGTATAAAACTATGGAATTAGTCCATTTTCTGAAAAAAAAAATCTCAAATTATCATATTTTCGAATATATATAAACGTATATACACTACGTCCTACGATATCATAACACAATAAAAATCAATTTCGTACAATCATTAGCCATATTATATATGCCGATAATGACAAATATAAAATTATTTTTATTATTTTAATTTGATATTTATAGTTGTAAGTTAATACTCAATAATATAAGCATATCTAAATTAGTCAAGAAAACATCGTTCTCGATCTAGATAGGAGGTTGCTTGTTCTTATCTAGAGCAAGCAAGCTCCGAGCGGAGCAGACCTTGGAGCTGAGCTGCTCCGATTTGAGTATATCAGAGTAGCCATGAGCATATCGGAGGATCTTCGTGGATTTCCGTGTTCTTCATATTTTCTTTTTAAGTTTTTTAATCTATTTGTTCGCATTTTGAAATTAATTTGCATAAACTTGTTTGGATGTTTTCAGGTAAAATTGTATTTTTTTTAAAAATTATTGTACTCTTTTGTAAATTATAATAATAGTAGTATTATTTGTAATATGTAAAAAAATTCTCTTGGATTTAGTAAAAACGGTATTGCATTTAACATTCATGTTATTAAGGTTCTTAATCGATATAACTTTTGAATTGAGTTCTCAACCTGAAATTTAGATTCCTAGAGCTCACTTACAGTTGCATTAAGTTCCTGAGTTGTAATTATATCTTACTTTAGTTATTTTCACATATAATGTGATTTGCTCATTGAATATAGTTCACATGTTGTGATTATCTCATTTTTATAGTTGATTACTAATAAAATTATAAAGCAACCCCCCATAATATGAAATAATGTTATATAATTATGTTGTCCTTATTTTTTACGTGTTGAAAATCAATGTCGACATTTTTTTTTATTGGATACCAACTAATTTAGTCATATTGTTACTAATATGACTGTAATTTGCCGGCAACATATTTTGTTAGAGAAGGCACTATTATAATTATTATTGAACGAATATGAAAGTATAATTAACTCATTTAATCCAGAGACATTTATTCACATAATAATTTATACAAAATTATTTTGTTAAATTACGTTTAATGAATTTACAATGATTCTAATTAATGACGAATTACCCGAATTACTTCTAGTAGTGAATAGATTGAGAAATAATTGTACATATAATTGAGAATGTATATAGCTGGAATCATGGATATAGAGCAACAATTTTACATATTATAGGGATTAAAATTGTTAATAGCTTCACCACATATGTCTACTAATAAATTATCAGAGTTGTAGACAACTTAATCAGAACATTTTAATTATTTAAACCCATGATGTCCGATCACGATTAAAGTCAATTTTAGTATTTCGTCGATACTTCACTTTGACTTAAAGGCGAATTCCTTGAGATTCTTATAAAACTTATAGGTTCTTGGCAATGAAAAGTTACATCTATTTGAAGGAGATGAATTGCAATTGGTTAAACCTAGCAAATAAAAAGGAAACTTATCTGTTGAAGTTTTGTAAATTTATTTAACAATTTATTAACTGTAATGGTAAGAAATCTACTTTGCAGTTAAAAATAATTTTACTTGACTGAAATCATTTTTGTGGATATGATTAATTCAAACCAAATTGGTTTTCTCATCTCATTCTTCTGAAAGTTCGATTTTGCAATCACCGTCGAACAAATCAATGATTCATTCTCATCATTAATCCACTATTTCTCGATCAACCTAATCTCAATTCATCTATTTTTGCATTTCCTTATTCGTGATTCGATAGTTCATTCGTTCCACTCTAAATTCTATATTATCCATCGATTCCTCATTTACCCCAATTGATGATGTGAACGACGGTGATGTGATTTAACTTATCATTTAGATTACCGTTCATACCACACTGTAATCTACTAATTTCAACCAATCACGCAAATTCATTCGCTCCATTCTCGAATCACCAACATGTTGTTTTGTTTAAGTTAATGATGGAATAAAGTAATTGTGATTTTGAGTGAATTAATTTAATAAATGCTTTAACTTTTTTTTATTCAATTTATCTTATTTATTAATTTTTATATTATTTTAATATAATAATCTATTTAACAATAATAGTATTCAAGGATGATGTCTATGAACTCGTCTTTTCAAGATGAATTCAAATATATATTCATAATATTTTTATAATTTTTATAGATAAAGTTATATGAGATTTAATATAAAAAAATATGATTGACTAATAATAGATGAATCAAAAACTTATCATTTGTAATGAATTGTTCTTGGTAGAATAAATATGGTGGGTTTGGAAAATAGGATTTAAATGGTGTTAATTCCACATAACTATTTAGCCTTGAGAATGAATGTGATTTGAGATAGTCTACCAACTTTAAATAATATATATATAT
>JAYMSP010003032.1:0-21439 GCA_036897095.1 Plantago elongata
ATATATGAATAAAACAAAATAAAGTATATTTTTAATTAAAATAAAATAAAATGAAGCACGTATATAAATATAATTGTATAATGCAAATTTCTAACAGAATCTTTAATTCCGTTAGAAATTTCTAATGGAATTGGGATTCCGTTAGAGATTTCTAACGGAATATATAATTCCGTTAGAAATTTCTAACGTAATTCATTATTCCGTTAGAAACGTAACCGGCCAGTGGTTAAACCATCTGGCCAGATTGCAAATTTCTAACGGAATTGTATATTCCGTTAGAAATTTCTAACGGAATTGATGATTCCGTTAGAAATTTCTAACGAAATTCCAATTCCGTTAGAAATTCCGTTACTGTTCTAACGGAAAAAAATTCCGTTAGAAAATTTCGTTAGAAACCCGCTGTGTTCTTGTAGTGATGAGAACTTGAATGTACAATGTGCCTAAGTTTTGAGTATCTTCCATTATGTATCTCTTAGTGGCAAACCTAGAAGACAGAGATCGAATGACTTTGTACACAAGCTGCTTATCGGAGAGAGGTTCTCCAAGCATTTTGCACTCATTGGAGATATCAAAGACTCTCAAAATAGGATTTGATAGTCTCGGTTTCCTCCATTCTCATTGTCTCAAATTTGCTTATAAGCATCATGATTTTGCTCTCGTGGATACTTGAGTCACCCTCACAATGATTTGTAGGATATCCCAAGCATTCTTAGTAGTTGTACAATTCTGAATGAGCCTAAACATGTGAAGGTCAATATTGCAAAAGATTGCATTGAGAGCCTTCTCATTATAAGAGGACTCTTTCCAGTCATCATCAGTCCATGAACTTTCGGGTTTGTTAAAAACATCCCCGTCTTTGTCAGGCCTTTATCGTGGAAGTTTGTAACTCTCTACAACAGTCTTCCAAGAAAACGTATTAATGGATTTGATATGCGCCCTTAGACGAATGCTCCAATAGTGATATTTTTAACCATCTAAAATCGGTAACCTATTCAAAAGTGGATTATTGGGATCCATCTTAGCAAGTACAAAAGTCCAACACACCAATCAGTTAGGTGACTGGCTCTTGATGCCAATTGAAAGAATATAGGACCGTGACTTTTGTACTAATATGTTGTTTTCACTAATGTTGGTACCAATGTTGGTGCAACAATGTGTGTAGCATAGTATGAAATAGAGCAGCGGGAATAAACAGAACATCAATCAAATAATCTTAGCAGTATATAGATATATACCTGCCGAAGCCTCTCGACAAATATCCACTAAAATAAGCAATGGATGTACAAAAAGATTCAAGGGACCTTGAACCACAAAACACTACTCAAAATAGAAAAACCATATTCTCAATCTATCTATCTAGAAGACTTAGCTAGAAGATTACAAAGACTAGTAAACGTGAAGAGTATATGATATGGCAATGGTGTTCTTGCTTTTCACGAAGTACCCTTCACAATGAGCTTGATCTTGTATATATAGATGTTCAATCTGACCAGATCAAGCCCAAAGGTTTTATTGCTTATCCTTATCTTCAAGAGTCCACAAAATTTGAACTACCAAGAGTCCTTTGCTTCTCGTTCACTCTAAGAGACAATTTGATCTTGATACTTGTTGAGATACGAATTCTTTGGTGTCTCTCTTGATATGAGAAGACTCCTGCACGACATAAAGTCTAAACACACGTGGAACTAGGTAAGTGTTAGTGAAGAATGGTAACTAACCGATTAAACCTAAAGTGCATAAAACCAAACTGGTGGTTGTTGTTGGCATTGTTGTAGCAACATTAGTTCGAACAATGTCTCAAACATACTGAACTTTCATCCTAGTTGTCAAAATATAGCCTAAGGGCGTTTTGCCATTTCATTACAAAAAATAAAATAAAATTTAAGTAGCCCTTCAATTTAACTTGCTAATTTGCCATATATTAACATGCATATAAACAAGTATAAAAAACGAAGAGTTTAACATATGTGTATATCTTTGTGTGTTAGACCAATCTAAAATGTAAATATACTAGGATATAAAAAAATTTAAAGTTTAAACGTTGTAACGTTAAGATATTAAACTGAAAGATGAACACAATTAATAGTGTGTTGAAAATGTAATTTTTTCACCACCTCCATTAAACAATTATCCTTCATAGGGTTTAAAATTATTTGAAAAAAAAGATCATGTCAATTTAACAACTTTACAAATTATAATTAATATTATAACTTTATAACACATCACACATTTATTACACACCTTATACATATAACAAACAATAAAGAAAAATACTTAAAAAACACATTTACAAGTTAAACCATCATCTTCAGAACTCATTATTATTTATATACACTAGTTTGGTACCAATCATGATTCATCCCATCTGACCACTATGCATGGATTCAATCGGTATAATGTATATAAATTATAGTAAAAAAACAAGCAGGTGAAGAATCGTCTTGATTTTACAGAGAAGTTCAAAAGAAGTTGATGTTCATTTCAAAATAAAAATGAAGAGAAATCATGTTTTTAGTCTCATATTGCACACCATGCATCGAATTGAAGCAGTCAAAAACGTCATTTGCAGTTGCCTTTTTGTTCATATAAGTTGACAAAAGAAAAGAAAGAACATTATCATATTCTTTTCCTATTTTATATTATTAAAATGCATCATATTGTTACATACATAGTTTAAGAAAGATACATGAATTATAGCCACCATAAAAACTTTACAAAAGTCTTCGAGAATGCTCTCCACCGCTTCCCACACTGATCATAAAACTGACACGACTCTCACCACTGAACACTCGTCCGATCCACCACCGCCTAAGGATTCCGATCACCCATCACCTCTCACTTTACATGATCTATCTTTTACACCCCCTATAAATATTAGTGCACCGATCTCTTCTGAGCATGTTTTAGACCCTCGTGATTTGCCCAACCCAATCGAGTATAATGTTGTGTCTAGTAGCTATATCAGTGTTGTTAAGTCAGGTAAGATGAATAACTATAATGAAGAATCACATGCACAATGTGTTAATTCACCAATGGATCACTTGGATGTAGGAAAATCTTTGGTCAGTAAAGATAACCAATGTTTTGTTAATCAAGGAAAAAGTACTAATCAGTCTTATCGGGCTGCCCTGCAGCGTCAAAATTATGTTACTCCACCTACTTTATTTAAGTCTTGGCTTGATACCTTACCTTTGAAGGAAAGAGATCAACTGATATCAGAAGCTGAAAATGTCCAGGATAGAAGGATTATTGATGCAGATTTACATACAATTTTCTCGGAGGAGGAAATGAATAGGTTGAGGAAACCCTGGATGAATGTGTTGCTTCTTGAAACAGTTGGTCAAAAAAAGATCCATTTTAGATATTGGGAAACATCTAAAAGGACTCTGGAAGCTGGATAATGATGTAGAAGTAACGGATCTATCTAGGGGTTTCTACTTGGTCAAAACAAAATATGATGAAGATGTTCTTACGATCCAATCAGGTGGTCCTTGGTTTCTTTTTCGAAATTTTTTGGCCATCCAAGAATGTAAACCACAATATAAGGCCTCTTTAGGATCTATAGACAAAATGGCAGTGTGGAGTCAACTCCCGGAAGTTTCAATTGAATATTTTGATTTATATGCGTTGTTTAAGATTGGGAGTCCCATTGGAAAGCCAATCAAGGTAGACTGGTACACCATGGAGCTGAACAAAGGACGGTCTGCAACGCTTTGTGTGGAAGTAGCTACTAAAGATCCCTTACCTAAATCAATTGTTATTGATGGCTTTAAAAAGGATGTTATATATGAAATTAAGGTTGATATTTGTGTTTTCATTGTGGTAGAGTGGGACATTTTAGACCACAATGTAAAGATAAGGAGGATGGACTTGTAAAAGATATGGAGGGAGTTACACTGGATGATAATGCAGAACTAACACAAAAAGAGCAGAGGGGAACTCCTAGTGTTGGAAAAAATCCAGTTGAAGAAACCAATAAAATAGAGAGTAATGAATGAAAAGTTGTGACAAGGAAAGGAAATGGAAGGCTGTATAGGCGCCACTATCATGAACAAGGAAGCAATAAAGAGAACCATTTAATGGAGAGTAATAACACTAATGGAGGAGGGAGGCAAGGAAGTAATGGGGGAAATAAGCATGCTTCAAAGGACATCATCTTTGCTACACCTGGCAAAAAATGTGCCACAAAACAATAGATATGGGATCAATAGGCATAATGATTTTAATAGAGAGAGCCGATCTAGTGTAATATCTTCACCATTAAATGGAGAACCTCTACACCAATTAAGAACATTTCACCTCTACCACCCAATCGTTGGTCACACTAAGGAATGATGAAGGAAAATCCGCAGTACACATGCAGCTGCAAAATCCTTACGAGATTCTTGGAAAAGACCAAGAGGTAGCCACCAACATCATTACTCCTTCTCCTACTGATACATTATCGCATGCTAAGCAACCCTTCCATTTCCAAACAACTTCCCAAGCACTTAACCATCCCAACAGCCAAACATTTACCTCCCATTCCAAAATCCCTAGGCCAAATACTAACATCAAACCTCGGAAACATGGACCCTGCAAATCAAACCAATAACCAACTCCAAACCCTAAACCTAAACGCTTCAGCAACAATAGAAATCAACAGCTCCCCGGAAAGAACACCGTTTCCCCGAACATCTCCCTCCCCCCCCCCCCCCTCCTTGCCTCCAATGGAAAGCAGGATCTCATCCTCAACGGAATGTTTCATCAAGTAGCCCAGAATCACTTAACTCAAGGGAGTCCAGACCCTCAACAACAAATCACCATGAAGATCCCACCTACATCCTATCAGGACATGAACATGGTAGTATTTCAAGGACAACCCATGAGAGTGGTGGCAAATGGCTTTCACATGGCTCAGGCAGAGCTAATGCCACAGAGTCCCAGATACCTGCAATTTTACCAAAGAAGAAGGAACAAACTCACGCCTCACTCAGTGGGACCAACTGCTTCACTACACCGAGTGCAGAGGAACCACGACTTGCCTTGGAGCTACCACGAGAATCAGTTAAGCTCCTTACAAGGGATGTTGAGACCACTCCCCGGATCCTCCCCTCCTTATGCTCCGACATTGCCCCTGTCAGTTCAAAGGAGCGGAATGTTAAGCAACCAAATTATGGTTACCAATGGAGGTTTGATGATGGGACTTGCGTTCCAATCACCAAACCAAGCAGCAGCACAATCTCCTCAACCCCAGAATGTTTCATCGTCCCAACCTCAAACTCCAAACCTTCCAAGTTCGTCAGTCCTAGAGTTTCGACCACAATCTCCACAACCATTAACCACACCCAGAACTACACCTCTAAGCCAAGCCAGACTTCAACCTTTGAACCTAGCCCCCATAATAGATTTAGAGAGCTTAACCCCCACTCAGGTGAGAACAAACTCGGTGGAATTACCACTGTTTCAAATGACAACTCTCAAAAATCAAATCTCACAAGCCCCTAACACTTTCCAAGTGAACCAACCCACTATCCCACCCCCAATAGTCCACCTAACTATGAGAGTTCACTCGCCAGATACCCTACCAATCATTATAAGTCCGACCGAGTTCAATGTAAATCCAATGTGTATCGAATCGGTGATCATCCAGATGGTAGCAGCAGTGGAACATGCACTATTGGATTACAATTGTCTGCTAGCTCCACTGAACTCATGCCCAGTGATGCACAACATAGTGGTCAAGCCTCAAATAAGAGAAGTTACAGGGAGTATCACTCCAATCTCGCTCAGAAACGTCAGCGGAATGATGTGGAGGGATCCAATTAGCAGTACATGGATAAGAATCATTGACCCATCTTCCATGAAGATCATATTCTGGAATTTACGTGGAAATGTAAGGAATGATACCATTCGACAGATAAATGAGTATATCAGGGAATACAATCCTCTGATGATTGTTTTAATGGATACAAGTCTTGATCTTGGTACTTCAATTGGTCCTGTAGGGAGAATAGGACTATCCAAATACCACATTGTCACTCCTCCTACTGACCATCCCAATATTGGAGGTTTTTGGTTCCTCTGGGAAAACACTAGAGTAAGTGTGGAAATTGATCGCACCCACGGATAGGGTTGCACACTTTATTCTCAAATTCCTATCACCTGCATGTCCAGTTAAGTCTCATGTGTTTACAACTTTGCACAACCTTCACGCCAGGATCAAGTCTGGAATGAATTAATTACTTACAACAATTTTGTTGTTCTACCTTGGCTAGTAGCAGGAGATTTTAATAGTATTTTATTTCTCCATGAAAAAGTTGGAGGTAGAGTTGTTAACTGGAGACGTTTACATATTTTAGAGATTGTTTAGCTAAGTGTCAATTAGATGACTTAGGTTTTTGTGGTCCTAGTTTTACGTGGAGTAATCGTCAGTTTGCTTCTAGCTTTATTATGGAGAGGCTTGATAGAGCTTGTGTTAACAGTTAGATCACTACTTTTCCTAATTCTATTGTTCGAAACCTTGTAAATTCTACGTTGGATCATACTGCCTTATTAGTTGATACCACAAACTCTAATGATAAACCTAAAAGACCTTTACGTTTTGAAAATCACTGGACTGGAAATAATGATTTTACTCAACATTTTCAATCCTTTTGGACTAGTGAGTGTGAGAAGCCTGATTTCTCTTTTGTTAAGGCTATGTCTAACCTGGCTGAGCAAGTTAAGAACTTCAATCTTCATACTCTTAGTTCAGTGAATAAGGAACTTAAGATGGCCAAAAAAGATCTTGAACAAATTACCAACAGACTCCACTTAGATCCTCTTACCTTAGGTCCTTAGGAGACTACACTTAGAGCCAAAATCAATACTATTAGATCCCAAAAAGCTGGTTATTGGGCTCAAAGGGCTAAAAGGAACTGGCTCAAATTAGGAGATGCAAACACAAAAATATTTCATGCCAAAGCATCTCACCAATCTAGAGCAAAAAAATTTCATGGTATTAAAGATTCTCAAGGGAATTGGATTACTAATCAACAAGATATGCTTGAGATTTTTAAAAGCTTTTTTGCCAATCAAGCCAATGTCCACGGTACTATTCTGGGACCTTTCCAAAATCTTAATGTCCCTACTTTCTCTCCTGCTGATCATGAGGAACTTTCAAAACCTGTTTCTGATGATGAACTTTGGTCAGCTGTGAGGAGTATTGGGTTAGATAAAGCACCTGGTCCTGATGGACTGAATGCTTTATTTTATCACAAATATTGGAGCTCCCTTAAGACTCAAGTTGCTCAGTATGTTAATCATTTTTTCCAAACTGGGGACATTGAAAATGGCACTAACAAAATTCAATTAGTCTTAATTCCTAAGAAAGAGAATCCTCAAGAGCCTTCTCAATTTAGACCAATTAGTCTTTGTAATGTTAGCTATACAATAATTTCTAAGATTTTGGTTGGTAGAATTAGACCTTTGCTAGGCAAACTCATTTCACCTTATCAAAATGCCTTTGTTCCTGGTAGGCAGATAAGTGATAATGTGTTACTAGCTCATGAACTCTTACATACTATGAACAAAAAGAGGAAATCAAAACATTATTTTTTGGCCCTTAAATTAGACATTGCTAAAGCTTATGATAAGTTGGAGTGGAATTTCGTTGAACTGACCCTCAAGAAGTTTAATTTCCCTCCCCATTTCATATTGTTGATTATGACTTGTATCAAATCTTATTCCTTCACTCTCAGACTTAATGGTCTCACCTCTGAGGAATGGTTTCCTAGTAGGGGAATTAGACAAGGTGATCCTATCTCACCTTATATCTTCATTCTCTACCAGGAACAATTTACTCATTTGCTTTTACAAAATCAGGTTGACAAGGGGTTTGTTCCTCTTAAAATTAGTAGAATTGGACCTTCCATTCCTCTACTTAGTTTTGTTGATGATTGTATGATTTTTTGTAAAATTACAGCTTCTCAGTTAGTGGTCTAGTAAATTGCCTTAGAGATTATGCTAGTGCTTCTGGTCAACATGTTTGTTGGGAGAAATCTAGGGTTCTTTTCTCCCTTAACACTCTTGTCCACATTAAACAGGTCATTACTCATTGTCTTGGTGTTATCCATAATAAATGGAAGGACAACTATATTGGACTTCCTTTTCTTATGGGTAACAAGAAGAGAGACCTGTTTGATCACATTGTTCAGAAGGTTTTAGCTAAAATCAATGTGTGGTATGCTATATATCTTTCTTATGCAGGTAGGAAAATATTGATCCAGGCTGTTTCTAACACTATACCTGCTTATTGCATGTCTATTGTTAAAATACTTGAGACCTGCATTACTAAGATAGATAGTATACATAAGAATTTTCTCTGGAATGGTGCAAGAAGTGGAGAGGCTAAAGGGAAGGTGAATTGGCATATAGTTTGTTCTCCAAAGAGTAGAGGTGGCTTGGGTATTAGAAATCTCCATATTTTAAACAAAGCTTACATGTTAAAACATGTTTGGAAACTCCTCACCCAGCCAACTACTCTTTGGGCTTCAGTCTTTAAAGCAAATACTTTCCTGATCAGTCTTTTTGGGATATTTCTGAGAAACCTGGTCATAGATATATTTGAAAAAAAATCCTCAGACTCAGGGAACCTTTCAAGGCTGCCATTTCTTGCACTTTGGGGGATGGAACTAACATCAATTTTTGGGAGGATATGTGGATTCCGGGTAAAATTCTTAGTGATTATGTCTCTGACTCTGATCCCACCATCCAAAAGGTTAGTGGCATTATCCAAGGAACTCATTGGAATGTTGATCTCCTTCATAACATTCTCCCTTTTGATGTTGTGAATGAGATCCTTGGAATGCCTATTCCTTCCATTTATCAGCCCGATATGTTGGTTTGGCAACCAAATCCTCATGGTACTTTCACCATCAATAGTGCTTATAATTTCTTAAATAACCTTCAGGATCATTCCCTTGATCCTCACTAACCTTGGGCAAAAATTTGGAATCTTAAAACCATTTCTAAGATTAAGTTTTTCACCTGGTTGAAATGTTGGAATAAACTTCTAGTTGCTCACACTCTTTGGTCTAGAGTCATTATTGATTCACCTATATGTAGATGCTGTCAATCTGAGCTTGAAATTGTTGATCACATGTTTCTTCATTGTAAAGTGTTCTCTCATATGCTGAATAGAAATGTTCCTAGCTTGGAAGGCAGTAAAATCCAATCTTTAACACAAGCTTTCTTCCAATTGCCACATAATTCTAATGCTCAACAATGTTGGCTAATTTGGAAAGCTAGGAATTAATTTTTTTCAATAATAAGGAGATCCAGATTAGACCTCTTCAATTTACTCTTTGAAATCTGCACAAAAATATTTTATCTATCCATCAGATTTTGCAAAAAGAAGAGTGTGTAATCTTGTGCAAATGGCAACCTCCTCCACAATCCTTCATGTGTCTCAACATTGATGGCTTTGTTGATAAATTAACTGGGTAGCATGTATTGGTTATATTATCAGGAATCATCTGGGAGAATTCTCTAGTGCAGGAGCCGAATATTTAAGAGTTACTGACATTAATACTGCTGAACTGCATGCACTCAGATCAGGAATCCAATTAGCTCTTGCTCTGCATATTACAAATTTGGTAATCGAAACTGATTCCAAGTATGTTTGTTGGTGTTTTGACATGAATCAAGTAGCCCAATGGAAGCAACAACCAATACTCCAGGACATCAAGTAACTAACTGAGGAGTTCCAGGAACTTCAGATTTCTTTTGTGTATAGAGAGCAGAACCAAGTAGCAGATGAAATTGCAAAGTTTGCAACAAAAAACTATTTTGTGTCTAATGATCCAAACTATCTTTTGATTAGAAGTAATGCTGTAATTTGGACAAGTTGCCCGCAGTGGCTTGTCCCAAAGCTTAACCTTGATCTCTTGCAATCCACGCCTTGCCAAGTTGTGGCTAGTAATAGGGCAAATATGTAACAAATCTTAACCTATGTATGTCATGCTTTTAAGGCATAAAAAAAGATACATGTATTATAAAGTATCTGAGAGACAATCGATTTAAACTGAATAAATAATGTAGTATAGAAGGTAATTAAATTTGGATTGAATGATTATTAAATTAAATAGAACATAATTTACTCATTTTTTTAATCAAAAAATTATTGTGAAAGTTTAACTTTTAGAGTGAAAATATAGAGTTAATACAATAGAAAAGAAAGAAGAGAGTGATAGAGTAACGACCCGTGCCACTAGTGGGCCGAACTCCAATTTTTTGGATCGGTATGGTTACTCATGGACATCTCTCTGGGTGATATGATGACCCTCTGTACCAACACAAATATTTTCCCATGCACTTTATCCTCATTCGTTTGCAAATCAGTATACTTTATAGTTGATCACCCATTCTAGAGGATTGATCTTGTTTGCAAACCGAAATACTTTAAAGTTGATCACCCATTCTAGAGGATTGCTCTAGATTAAACACTCTTAACTATAATGTTATTTTTGGATAAATTCTCAAAAAAAAAAGGTGCACATTGTTAATATAAATAACATTTTCATTTTCTTAAGATCTTTCAATTTGAATTAAAAGTCTGAAACGTTAAAAAAAAAGCACATACAATATATAATTTAATTAGTCGATCTGAAACAAGGAAATAAGTAAAATTTGAAATCTTAAAGAACTGAATCTTAAATACGGAAAAATAATAATTTGTTTAATGGAAAGGATTCGACAAGTTACAGAAAGAAAGAAAACGGAAAAGAAAAGCAAATGGCAGAAGCAATAGGATATTAGATATGTCATTTGCAATATGTGTAGAAAATCTAGGCAAACAAAAATATAAAATATCCATCCATCATCCATGTATAGAAAAGAAAAGTAGTACTACTAACTAGCAGTAGCAGTATAATAATACTACTCGACTCGAAAGAAACAAGAAGACCAAGTCAAGTCTGAATCATTTTCCACCATCTTCATCAATTGCTCAAAGATCATCAACAAATTCTTCCAATTAATAATAATAATCCCTTCTCTTTGTATTCTATATGAACACAGCACATCTCTTGGATTTGGATTAGATTTTTCATTCAAGCATTTCATCAAACATGTCGTCAACTTCCGAAAACCCCAAATCAGAAATGAAGAAGCCCCCTCTCACCTTTTTCCAGCAGAAACCCGCTTGGGTCCTCCCTTATCGTACCCCTTCTCTCCAGTCTCTCTACATCATCGGCAAGAAGCTCGGCCAAGGTCAGTTCGGCGTCACCTTCCTCTGCACTGAGAAATCTTCTGGTATCAATTACGCCTGTAAATCGATTCCCAAGAAGAAGCTGATTTGCAAGGAGGATTATGAGGATGTTTGGAGGGAGATTCAGATAATGCACCATTTGTCTGAGCACCCTAATGTTGTCAGGATTAAGGGCACTTATGAGGACGCTGTCTTTGTACACATTGTCATGGAGCTCTGTGCTGGTGGGGAGCTCTTTGATAGGATTGTGCACAAGGGTCATTATAGTGAGAAAGAGGCTGCCAAGCTCATTGCTACTATTGTGGGTGTTGTTGAGTCTTGTCATTCGTTAGGTGTCATGCATAGGGATTTAAAGCCTGAGAATTTCTTGTTTATTAGTGGAGATGAGGATGCTGCGCTTAAAGCTACCGACTTTGGACTCTCCGTCTTTTATAAGCCAGGTTGATTAACTTTGCGTTTCTGTTGTTTGTAAACTGTCTTGGTTTTGGTGTTTTCTTGAATAGTTATGCACATTTGGTTCTGTTTGATTGCCTGCTAGTTTTCTTCCTTCATTCCCTATGATTTTGACAGTATCAAATGGATATATCAGATTTTGATGCTGTACTCAAGCTTATAACCTAAATGTCCCATATTTTTAATAGTTAAGATGTGAGGGAGGACTATTTCTACATATCTTGACTTCGATTTTCTGGGCTGTTGTACTTGTCTTTCTCAATAGTGTTGCTCTGGTATTCTTGAATTGGGCCTTTGGTCATTTGTGTTGTCTCTTTTGATTGGGTGGTAATCATGTTCTATTAAACTATTGCTCTTTGTGGTTTTCATAATAGAAGTGTAGGTGAATCACATTTTGATGCTAAATATACTGTATTCAAGATTACACGTCTATAAGACTGTAAAGGTATCTATCTATGAGCTTTACTGAAAGTTTTTGAGCTTTGCCTCTGCATTTAGTTTCAAATACCATGCACTGATCAATGAAAGTTTATATGCTGCTTATTATTTTTTCTTCATTAGAAGATCTTGTTATGCTATTCTCGGTAGATCAAATTCTGATGGTGTATTCAAGCTAATTGTCTAAACATCCATGCATTTGATATGCTTGATTAAGGACTTGTGTATATCTTGGATGGATTGATGAAATTTGTGCGGTTGATTTTGCCTTTCATCTGTAGACTAGCTGTTCCATCATGTTTCTCCTGCTGTTTAATTGTTTGTGAATTCTGTTTTAATATTTAAGACTAGCTGAATTCCATCATCGCACATCAAAGATACATAAAGTAACGGGAACATGGTTACAAGTGGTGATCACCACACTAATTTGAAATTGGGATGCCTTTCAGATGTCGTTATCACTCACTGAAATTGTATTTCTCGCATGTAATTCTGATATATTTTAATTATTGTACCACTTGTAAACCATCCATGACTTAAGTATATTTCTGATCCCATTTTGTGTATTTGTTATTTGTCAATAATGATCTTGGTTCAGTTGGTGCTGAAACCTGAAGTGTTCTCATGTTTAATATCTTTGCAGACGAGTCATTCTGTGACGTTGTGGGGAGTCCTTATTATGTTGCACCAGAGGTTCTGCGCAAGCATTATGGACCTGAGGCAGATGTCTGGAGTGCAGGGGTTATCTTATACATTTTACTTAGTGGTGTTCCTCCATTCTGGGCAGGTATCTATTTGTCCATTTTCGGTCAGAATCTTCTTGTGGTTGCAGTCTCTACTGTCATTGCTTAACATCTGCAGTGTCTGCCTACTTTTTTTTACTCCAGAAACTGAGATGGGAATTTTCCGCCAGATATTACGAGGAAAGTTGGATTTTGAGTCAGAACCATGGCCTGGGATTTCAGATGTTGCCAAGGACTTGATAAAAAAAATGCTTGACAGAAACCCAAAGACAAGGCTAACTGCTCATGAAGTTCTATGTTAGTAACTTCATTGAGAAAAATGTTTCATTCATTTCATATTTTACGCATTAACAGTTTGTTCTCTGAGGCTCACCAAAACTAACTGACTTGTCATATCCGTATCTGATCAGGTCATCCATGGATTGTTGATGACACAATGGCCCCGGATAAGCCCCTTGATTCTGCTGTTTTGTCACGCCTCAAACAATTCTCAGCAATGAATAAGCTTAAGAAGATGGCTTTACGTGTAAGGATCAATTTCTGTAACGAAGAATCTATATTAAATAGCTTGTAAATTAGCATTATCTAGTATTTCTGTGGCATTTGATAATTTGATGCTCTAAAGATTATCTGAGCTTTACGAATTACATGCACGTATACATTTCTTATTCATGTCGATTGGCTCTGTTATGAAGCATGCTTTTTAAATCTCATGTGATCAAAGCACTAATGAAACTTAGTCTAACATGCTTGTCATTATTGAACCCCATGGAAGAATTATGCATGTGGGACGAGATGGAACATAATGGTTCGTTGTTCTTATTGTTTTAGTAATGGATTCTGACTTATCTGTAACTTGTTTTTCTTGCATTCTTGATAGCGTGACGTGACCTTACTTGTGACAAATGCAATTGAGTTAATCTACCAAGTTTGGATACATTAGGTTGATCCTGTGAAAGTGAAATTTATGTGTTGTCTTGTAATTTTCAAAGACAAGATCCTTTCTGTAGTTTGATGAACATTGACATTATCATAATAGATTTCCTACTTGGAAAAACAGTCCCTTTTTTCTATGGCGGTATCAAAATATAAAAAACGCTTTGAAAAGTTCTAGTATCATGTCAACAGAGGCTGTGTTTCATGCTCTGCTAAGGTTGACACCTATTTATATTTTTTCTTCAATACTCAGACATACATTATCAATTTTCGCTGTAGTTTTGATTCATACTCGCATTGAAACTTCGATTCTTTCTGTAGGTCATCGCAGAGAGATTATCTGAAGAGGAAATTGGTGGTCTGAAGGAATTGTTCAAAATGATAGATACCGACAATAGTGGAACAATAACTTTTGATGAACTCAAAGAGGGTTTACAGCGAGTGGGGTCTGAGCTGATGGAATCTGAAATTCAAAATCTCATGGAAGCAGTAAGATTCCTGTACTCAATTGTTTGTTTCTCTTAAATTTATTTTTATATTAACTTGTTTCACGTCTTTTCTTGGTGCTGGCAGGCTGATGTTGATAACAGTGGAACAATAGATTATGGTGAGTTTCTTGCTGCAACTGTGCACTTAAACAAGTTAGAAAGAGAGGAGAATCTGGTTTCAGCCTTCTCGTTCTTTGACAAAGATGGTAGTGGATACATAACCATAGATGAGCTTCAACAAGCCTGCAAGGACTTTGGTTTGGATGACCTCCATCTTGATGAAATGATCAAAGAGATTGATCAGGACAATGTGAGTATTCTTTTTCATGCATTTATTTGTAGAAATCAGGTACTTCTCCTTATTTTAAGAAATGCATAATCACCTGAGAAGTTGCATGCTGGCTATATCGAAAAGTACTCCGGGCAATTTCCCCTCTGAGCGTCATTTAGAAAACTAGAAAGCGGTGTTATAAGTAATTTACATTGGACCTCTCATGTGTCCTCCCAGCTCCCACATTGTTAGTAATTCATTCCATGTTTCTAGAATACGATGTAAACTCTAATTTAATTTTCAAAACCCCCAGGGCTATTTGACGGCTCTAGAATTCTGCTAGGGGGTGTTTATGTTCAAAATAACCTTTTTCTTTTTGGTGCTGTATTAAGGTGGAATGCACCCTTGCATCCATAAATAGATTCAGCTGCTAATCATAATGTGATTTGTATCTTGTTTGCAATTTGGCACTAATGCCTAATAATTTATTTTGTGCAGGATGGACAGATAGATTATGGAGAATTTGCTGCTATGATGAGAAAAGGAAACGGGGGCATTGGGAGGCGAACCATGAGAACCACAGTAGATTTGGGGGAAGCCTTGGGACTACATAGAGAAAGCATACAGAACTAATCAAACTGAACGCTCATATTCCTTTTTGCCTTTGATATTTCCAATTTTACGTCCGGTGATGGCTTTACATTCTAATAGAAAAAAGCTATTCCCCCTGGGTGCCTCAAATATGTTGATACAGTACTGGTGCTTCTAAAAAGCTTAGCGTTCTTGTCCTTGTGGGTTTAGAATCATCGGTGTTCTGGCAGTGGCAGGGAAAATCTTATTGTAGCATGTAAAATTTATTAAACATGCCCTTTGAACTATTATCGATGTACTGATGCTAATGGATATGAATATTATTTTGCTGTGTAAAGTTTCATACATCTAACAATTTGCTTCTGTAATAGTGTCCCAAAATGTGATTTGTCAGTGTTAATTTCGTTTAGGGAGAAACACAAAATTATAGTAAATCCTGTGCTGATTTCTTCTGTTGTAGCAAAGTCACAGCATGCATTTTGAGCTATGTATATATATATGTGTGTGGGCAATTATGGCACAACGATCTACCTCTGGGAACACTTAGGCCATGTTTTGAGACATGGAAGCAGCTTAGTCTCGGATTTCACTGTCATGTGAGGTGTGCTCGTATATGTGTAACGTGTGGATTAAATTAGGTTCTCTGCTCTCGGACCTGCCAAGATTTGCCGTTTCGACATCATGAGAGATCCTAACGTAAAACCACTTTCATGTTAAGAGTCTAAGGAACTGTTTGTTTAACAATTGTAATGCCCATTATAGTTTCATTTTACACACAAAAATTACACAAAATTCCCATTCAAATTCTATTCCAAACAGATACTAAATAGCTTTGCTTCGTCTCTTCTCTCATATTTTTTTGCAAATTCGAATTTTGATCGATTTTTGGGTGGCATATCCGTATAATAACATCATCGTTAACCATAAAATGTCTAGCAATATTTCTTCATAGACAACGAAGTGCAACTCAGTTGGTAAGACGATTCAACTCCAACTAATAAGTTAAAAAAAAAAAAATTAAAGTTCTCTATGGTCAAAGTGAAGAAGAATGGGTCAAAGTAAGCAGAATAATTCAGCATTGGCCCATGCAGCTCATAAAGTATCTTCTTACTGTGGCATCGGTAAATACTGTAATTGATTTTTGAAGAATAGGTGAGTCCAGCATTTACTTTACTAAATTGCATAGTTAATTTGAAGTCCGGAAGTACGGTTGGTTACCATCATATCATTTTCATTCCTTCACTCTCTACTGACTGTCACTCTCTTCTTCCCTTGCCCTACTCGCTTAGAATTCTTCATAGGTCGGTTTTGGTCAATCTCCGGCGAAAGGTAACCTCTCCGTCGCATTTTATTCCCTCTTTTGCGGCTGATTCTGACGTTACTTCGTCTTTTTTGCCTTTTCCGTTCGATACATGTCAATTTTGTTTGTTCGAGACTGTTCTATGTTGATGTTTGTATGCGATTGTGTTTTAGTGACCGATTAACGGTTGTTGATGTCAATGTTGAGCTTCGATTTAGGTTTTGATCGGAGATTTTTATGGATGTGATTTTGTTCTGTTTGCTTTCCTCTAGTACCTGTTGTTTGTTAAAGCACGGTGCGTGGCTTGTGGATTTTAGGCTGCTTTTGCTTGTCCTTTGGCCGTTCTAGGTCTAGTGTTGTTTAAGCTAGGATTTCTGCTTGACTGCTCATATTTGGAGTGTAAAAAGGAAAACAAGTGTATGTTATCTTCATTGTCTGGCTAGGATATGTCTCTCTGTGTGTTATCGGGATAATACTGTCTGTTCTGTTTCATTTACGATCTGCTTGTTTGCGAAACTTGCCCGTGCATTGTCGAAATGCTAGTTTTAGAATATGGTTTGCCTTTTCTTCTTTTTCCTGTTTATTGTAGGTTTTATGTTTTTCAGTTGTCAGGGCTTTGCTTTGTATAATGTGCTACTTTTTTGTGTCAGGATTTTGTTCTCGTATTTAAAGTTTACTTGGAGAAATGCATGTTTGTTCTTTGGTATCTGGTTGTTTGTGGAATTGTAGAATGCTGTAGCGAAAGTTAGTCGTGCGTGCAGTTTTGAAATGCTGATTCTATAGTACGATACTTTTTATCCTTTCCTTGTGCTGCAATTCTTTTAGGTTTAGTTAGGGTTCTTTAAGTATATTAGTTCTGTATTGTCTCACTTGCTACATTTCTTGTATTTACAGTTTGGTTTGAGATATGTGTGTTTCTTTGTAGCTCCGATAAGTCTTTCTTTAAGACCTACTACTGGCTCCAAGGATCTCATTAATAGCAACTCTTTAATTTAATCAGACTGCTTATTGTGCCTCTACTTTTCTTTGGCATAATGTTCGATAACTTAAATGCTATGCTGTTGGTGAAAATCTCTTATATGATTATACACTTTGTTTTTATTTGTATCTGTTATCTCTTCCACAGATGAGTTCAAGGAAAGGGAATGGGAGTTCTTCAAGTTCTGGTGCTCCTGAGGATGATGGGTGGCTTGTATACGAAAAGAAAACAAAAAACAAAGGTGGAAGCATGATCCCGAAACAATCAGGTCCACCACCAGTCCATGCTAATGCATGGGGTCAACCCAATACCGCTCAAAAATTGGGAATACGAGGTTATGCTGGACCAGGTAGGGGCTCGGGTCAGCGTTGGCCTGCACAAACTTCTGATTCCAGAAAACCTGCTGGAAGAGGAATTACGCCACCTGTAGGGAGTGGATCGGCATGGCCATCAAGACCTGTTTCTGTTCAGTCCTCTGACGGCAGCAGTGGTCATATGGAAGAAGCTCCTCCTAATGTTGATACAGATGAAGAGTATGATGAAGACGACATTGATGATTCTGATGATGATCTTGCCAGCGATGGCTTTGAATCGGATGAAAGCCATAAAAGTCACGAAACAAAAAAAAAGAACAAGTGGTTTAAGGAGCTATTTGATAGTCTGGACAAGTTAACTGTTTCACAGATTAATGAGCCAGAGAGGCAATGGCATTGTCCAGCATGTAAGGGAGGTCCAGGAGCTATTGACTGGTATCGGGGTTTGCTGCCACTTATTTCACATGCAAGGACCAAGCGTTCCAAGAGGGTGAAACTCCACAGAGAACTTGCTCAACTTCTGGATGAAGAGCTCTTGAGAAGAGGTACATCTGCAGTACCAGTGGGCGAAGCCTTTAGGAAATGGAAACTCGAAGAAGAAACTGATAAAGAAATAGTGTGGCCTCCGATGGTTATGATTATGAACACCAGGGTTGAAAAAGATCTGAACGACAAGGTATGTCATTTAGTCAAATTCAGTATGTTTTGAAATTGTTCCATGACTTCATAGAATATGAATTATTCACTAGCTTTCTTCCTAATGTCTGTTATATTTTGTAGTGGATCGGAATGGGAAATCAAGAGCTTCTTGACTCTTTCAGTTCGTACTCTGCTCAAAAAGCCCGGCATTCATATGGGCCTCAGGGCCACAGAGGCATAAGTGTGCTGATTTTTGAATCCACAGCAGTAGGATATGCAGACGCTGAGCGTCTCAGTAAACACTTAGAAGATAAGGGCTGTGGTAGGAATGCTTGGGGAAGGAACATAGTCCCATTCTATCCTGGAGGAAAGCGCAAACTGTACGGATTCATGGCTGAGATGCAAGATTTGGAGAATTTTAACCAGCATTCCCAAGGTGATTTTTATCATAGCTTCATTTCTTTTTTCTTTGTACTGCTGCTGGAATTTCTGATTCCTAGCCTGTATCCTTATCTGTTGATGAGCATATGGAATGGTTTATCTCTTTTCAGCTCTACTAGACTAGCGTGGAAATACACTGCAATATCCTTATGCTTTTTTTTTTTTTTTTTGCAAAATGTTCAGGCAAATCCAAGCTCAAGTATGAGTTAAAATCCTATCATCAAATGGTTGTGATTCCAATGAAACAGATGTCTGAGGATAACCAGCAGCTGCAGTTTTTCAAGCAAAAGGCGGCCAAGGAACAGAAGAACAAGAAAGCCCTGGAAGAGTCGTACAGTCTCATTGCTGAAAAGCTAAGGAAAACGACCAAAGAAAACAAGATCATGTTACTGAAGACGATGAAGCATCATGAAGCGAATAAAGAGCTGGTATGTGGCAAATTGCATGCACATGACATTAGGGAAAGTAATTGGTCTGTTACAAACAGTGAACACTAAATTATGATCCATTTTTGCCAAGTATGTGACACTAATCCTAGGTTTGCTGTCTTGGGAATTTAGCTTCTCTAGTGACTTGTTAAATGTTGTAAATATTTGCTGATAAAGATAACTGTTAAGTTCAACGTAATCACAGTTGAAAGTGTGCCGTGTCTGATACAGTTCCCACCAGTTCGAAAATAACTTTTTTTAATATTTTTCAAAATACTTGACCAAATTTAGTTTTGGCTTGAATTATAGTAAATTACTATTCAATCTCTGTTGATCTATTATGTAATTTTTATTTCTTTTTCTCCAGTTTTGCAATAAAGTTGACTTTTATTGAACAATGTAGTTAAACATTGACCTAGGCAAGATTTTCTCCTGGATTTGCCATTCACTACAAGTAAAAGTGTAAACCTCTGAAGTTGGTTTTTATATACTTTTGGGCCACTAGATGGTGCATGCCTGATAAGATTATGCCTAATAACAAATTGTGGAACTGATTTTATTTAGCTTTTCAGAATAAATAAATTGAGCATGTTTTGGCTGGTCAAGTCTTACTTTATTTCTTTTAGCATATTTTAGCTCATTTCTCCTACCATCTGCTGATTCTTTGCATAATTTGTTACATTCTATCATTGCCCCTCATGTCTTAGAGCTCTACTTGCACTTCTACTTATCATCTTTTCTTTCTCATAGTCTTAGACTCACCACATATGTTTTCTTTCTGAACTTTAGATGGATGCCCAAGAGCAGTATTTCAATGATCAGATTAGGGAAATGTACAATGATAGAAATACCAAGGAGGAAAACTTTGAGAGGATGCAGCAATTTGAATGGGAGAAGATGACCCAGTCTGAGGCAAGCATGTCTTCCTTGGAGGAGAACCATGCGCGCAGGTAATGTGTCTTGCTAGCAAGAGTGCAACAGATAATTTTGGACTTTCCTCCTTGAAACTATATGAAATTTCCCTTTGGAACTATGTCCCATTTGGATATATCACCCATCCCTGTTCTTGTCAATCCAGAAAGGATGTAGTTGTTTCGGAGAACAAGTAAATAAGAAATATGGGACTTTGAATATGTTTTGAAGTTGTAATTCTCTAATTTTGAACTTCTCACTAATGTTATTGTTGAAACGATACCGTGCCTGGTTGTCAGGGAGGAGATTGCCCAACAGATCCAGCTCCAGGAGAAGGAAATGGGGGAGTTTGTGCAGGAACGTAATGAGTTGCTCAGGGCCCATCAGCAGAGAAGGGAGGAACTCAAGCGCAGGCACTTTGAGGAGGAAATGGCGCTCGAGAAAGAGTTTGATGCAAACTTCAATCAGCTGCTGTACAAGTACACTCCAAAAGAGTCAAACTTGGATGAAAATTAACTGATTAAAACAATTAGTTGAAGCCCTTTTAACATTCAGTTGGTGAATACATGCCTGTTTGGTATCTGGAGGTACATTTTGGGAGTTGGCTGTTTTTATCCAAGGAACCTTTTGTGCCCTCATGTATTCATGTGTAGGATCTGATTTGCAACTTTTGAGGCTTAAATCACCATGCTCTTTTAATAACATCTAATGCTGTTTTGGCAGTCCAATTAACATTATAAAAAAAAATATCATTTGAAAATTACGCAAAATTCGGTACCGTTATTTATTTTGATCTTACATTTGTTGTAATTTACTAATAGTCTTAAATTGGTACATTGCTTTGTATTTAAAATTTACAATCTAAGTTACATTTTTTAGTATTATATTTTAATATTATATTTAATTATATATTATAATAATAAAAATAATAATAATATTTTGCTAAATTGGTTGGGCTAATGGATAAATTATATGGACAAACTATAATTTGTTTGTTGTTGTTAGGTTGAATATATACGTGAGAAGAAATTAATTATTTATTTAGAAGGTTAGGTCTGAGACTATGGAGCTGATTGCAATACAATTGTAATCGATCCATTTGACTCGATAAACAGTAATTTAGTTTAAAATACACTTCAAATATCCATTTCAATTCTGTTAGAACCCATTTCAATTCAATTTCTAGCACAAATTTACCAAAATACATTCAAATACCCATTCAAATTCTATCTTCTGCCCAAGAAAAACAAAGAATCTGGTTATAGCAGTAAAACAC
>JAYMSP010003033.1:0-21431 GCA_036897095.1 Plantago elongata
GCAAAAACTCCTGCAATACGGTTGATCATTCCACTCTCATCACCAACAAACACTGAAATTGTGTGGCGCTGCACCCTTGACCTGGGAGTGGAATTTTCAACGGTAGCCAGAGAAGAAGCGCTATCTCCAGCATTCGCACTCTTAGCATAAACTGTGAAATCCCTTAATTTAGAGCTGCAACAAACTTTGACGGGCCGAAAACTTGAATCTTTAATGGGACTGAGGAGGTTGTGAGATAGGGATGATTTATGGAGCAGTGCAAATTGAGTCGACATAGCTGCCATTGGAGAGATTGTCTGTGCGGCTTCACTGAATTCACACCAATAGGCTAATACCGTTGTTGAATATATATAGGTAGTTATTAAATTAAACTCAATGTTTCCTAATCCTAATTATAGTGGACCTAGTTATAATATTTCCAAATCCTAATTAAACTAGTGGATCGGGGAGAGATTCAATTGATTACAGTTTTCATCCATCAAAATTTATTTTATCAAATCACTATAATTTTAATGTTGAATATGTACATATTTATATCTTAAAATACAATAAACAACTACAAATCTTCTTGTTCTTATTGACACATGTTACATTCTCATCCATCATTTTTCTTATTTTTAAATTTTAGTTTTGTATATTATAAAATGTTTATAACTTGAAAAATAAATATATAAAAAAAATAAATAGAAAATCATCAACAATTTTATATTTTCGAGATTTATAAATAGAGATTACTCAACTATGTTTGAATTATTATTTTGATATGTATAAACATTACTAATAACTTTATTTGAATGTTAAAAAATGGTAAAATAGTTTTAGAATACAATGATACTAATTTTAACTTTTAAACACTCTTACAAATATCTTGAATATATAAGAATAATCATTTATATTAAAATATATCGGTACCCGAATTCGATACTCGATACTCGTGTTCAATGTCCGGTATCCGTATTCGATGCATGTTCTTCGTGTCCGATGTCCTTCACCCGTCTCTGATGCACGGTACCCGTGTTTGATGTCCAATATCCGTAAGTAATTCTCGGTAACCGTAACCATTGTCCGGTATGTGTCCGATGTCCAGTCCGGTATTCGAATTCGATGCTCGATACTCGTGTTCGATGTCCGGTATCGATATCGGTATCCGATGCCTGCCACCCGTGTTTGATGTTCGGTATCCATAAGCAATGTCAGGCAACCGTACCCATTGTCCGGTATCCGCCCATCGCCTGTATCCAATGCACGATACTCGTGTTTGGTGTTCGGTAATCGTACCCATTACCCGATATATGTGTACGATGTCCAGCCCGGTTGTTCCAATATAATTAAATTGCACTTTTAAACTCGTTTTACAATTTATTAAGATTCAAATAAAGTCGTTAGTGATTTTTATAGGTGTCAAAATAAAATATTCAAACATAGTCAAGAGCGGTCTCTATTTATATATATCGAACAAATGTAGTTGTTGGTAATTTTTATTTATTTTATCATTTTTTATTTTAAGTTATAGACATTTTAAATTAAACAAAATTAAATTTAAAGAGAAAGATGAACAGTATACGAATGAACTAATAAAATAAATAAAAGAATATGTTGGTTCATTCCATTATTGTTGTACATATTTGACAAAAATTATACAAAGGTGTTGATAAATTTGTTTCCTAATTAATCCTAATCAAAGTATACCTAATCAAACTGGGATTAATCCTAATCCTGGCCCTATATATATAGAACGTACAATAATAAACATAATAAATCACCAGAGATCAGAGGCATTGAAGAATGAAGCTATGAAGTAAAACTCCCGGCAGAAGCAACAGCGGAGCTTCTATGTTCAACCTAGATCCGGCTGAGAATACGGCATCTGCGTACTACTATCACGCCTCTGATAACCCCAGCGTTCGCATCATTTCCATCACCTTCACTGGTGAGAACTATGTCTCTTGGAACAAGGAGGTCGAGCGCTCTCTGCGCGTGAAAAACAAGCTCAAACTGATTGATGGCTCTTTGGAGGTTCCCGATGTCACCGACGCTGTTCTTTACGATGCTTGGGAAAAGGCTAACTCTCTCACCCTTTCTTGGTTAAATATGTCTATTACTGATTATATTAGGAATAGCATGCTTTAATTTACCTCTGCTAGAGATGTATGGCTTGAACTCAAGGATCGTTATGCGAAATCCGATGGACCTTGAGTATTTCTTCTCGAAAAGGCCTTGAGACAGCTAAGTAAGGGCACCATGATAGTTACTCAGTATTACAACCATTTTAAATCTCTTTGGGATGAATACTTGAGTTATAGATCATTTCTTAGCTGTTCTTTTGGTGCCATGACCAAATGCAAATGCGATCTCCTGGTTAAAGTTACTGAAACTCAGCAGAAAGACGCAGTGATGAAATTCTTGGTTGGTGTTGATGAGTCTTTCTATCCATTACGCAGTCAACTCCTTCAGCTACGACCTGTACCTTCTCTTCCTCAGGTATACTCCTCACTTCTACAAGAAGAATCTCAGAGAACACTCACTAACACCACAGGAGAGAATCCACTTGATACTGCTGCTATAACTGCTATTGGTCAAGGATATCGACCACCCCAACTTAGACACACTGGTACCAATCTCAGAAATCCAGCTGCTACCAAGGACAAGAAGGCCAAGAAGTGTACCAACTGTCACATGACTAATCATACAGTGGCCTCTTGCTTTCATCTCATTGGCTTTCCACCAGGTTGGAGGACACCTAAAAACACTCCCAGAAGAAATGCTTCTGCTGCTAACATTGCAGATAGCTCTGGCAGTAGCTATGATCACTTGGTTGTGAATCCCCTGGTTGATCCTCAGTTGATACAACAATTCCACCAATTTGCAATTTGTTGCTTTCACCAAGAAAAACCAGACTGGCCAGCCTTCTAGCACCCACTCTGCCAACCTGGGAGTCACCACCACCCATGATGCTACTGTGCCACTCCTTCCAGGTCCACATTTATGTTTAAATGTCTTTAGTAATAGAAATCATGCTACCTGGGTAGTTGATACAAGTTCTACAGACCATATGGTGTCTGATATGAGTGCTTTCACTTCAGTTCCTAGTGCTGTGCATATTATCATTCATTTGCCTAATAATGGTTCTGCCATAGCTACTCATATAGGCACTGTGCTTTTAACTAATGTTCTTATATTGCGTAATGTTCTGTGTGTGCCATCATTCTATTATAATCTATTATCCATCAGTCATTTGGCCATTCATACTAAGTGCTTGGTTTTATTTAGCTCCTCACAATATTTTTACTTTGACAGCCAGTCCATGAAAGAGATTGACTGTGCTGAAATAAGGAATGGCTTATATCACCTGGACACTGATAAAGTTCAAAGTTTTCATAAAAATCACATTCTTTTAAAACTTGTATCAACACCCAAGACCACTGTTTCTTCTCTAATGTTTCACATGATGTATCCACTCATTTTGTATCTTCCAATGTAAATCCGTGGCATCATAGGTTAGGACATGTGTTTATGGATTGTATTTCACATATTCATGTATTGAACATCAGTAAATCAATAAAACTGCAGCAACATTGTCAGATTTGTCATTTTTCCAAGCAAAAAAGATTACAATTTTCTACCAGTACATCCATTTCTACTGATTTTTTCCAACTCATTCATTGTGATGTCTGGGGTCCATATGGACACCTGACCATCTAGGACACATGTTCTTCTTAACCATTGTTGATGAATTTAGTAGGTGTACTTGAATATATATATGATGAAATGCAAATCTGAGGTTAAAATTCATATGTACTTGGATATATATATATATATATATATATATATATATATATATATAGGCGACGGTTTCGGTCTCCAACGGAGGGAGGAAGGGAGAGAGAAGGGTTTGATGTTTCTCTCTCTAGAGTTTTTGCAGAGAGAAAAAGACTGTTATGTTGGGTTTTATTAATTTTGTAAGAGGATGTTTTATTACTGGGTATTTATATAAAAACTTATAATCGATTTTTAGTGGTTCTGACCGGTTCTTTATTGTAGAATCGAATTTTCCTACAGATTAGGAAAATCTTCATTTTTACTATATTTACTCTTTAATTATAATTTTAGAAAATTCTAATAGGACTATGCAAGGAGATGAAATTTTTTTTTTGTCAAAGTGTTTGCTGCCGAGTGTCAAGCTGAGACATCTCTTAATTAAGAGGTCACGAGTTTGATTTCTCGAAATGTGTGATATTTATCCTTTGTCATAGAGATTTATTAGAGGGTTATTGATGATAATTATTTATTTAATTTAATATTATAATTATAGTATGTTATTAAAGAGAAATGAAATTTTTAGTTTAGGAAATGTGAGCAAGTTATGAGAGAAGAAGAAACGAACACGAGACAAAGTTGAAAGTATCCACTTGAAAAGTCTTCACCGCAAAATAATGAACGGATCTCCTCTCCTACCTTACCCAGAAGAGAAGAGAACCGAACCGAACCGAACCAAAATAAATTCCACTTGCTCCAAATGACTCCACGTGTCCTCCTTCACCACCATATTTCAAATAATTTCCACATCTTTTGTGACACAATTAATCCCACTCACATAAAAGTGTATGTATCTCACTCCGAGCTGTCACCTACAAAGCACACACACCATCACAATTGGAGAAGAAGGAAGACAGACGTACAGCACAGTGTTGTTGTACCAGTAGACTCTCCATTTCCTCTTCTGCAACAAACAACAAACCGTATTCAGATTCTGCATTTGGAATCATCAAACCAAATTCCGATACAATACAATGGACGCAGTCTACTTCGGAATCGATCCTCTGCATCGCACCTCACTCTTCCCCAACACCTCCGCCAGTCACCGCTTCCTCACTCTTCGTCGGAGACGTTACACCGTTAAATCTATCGCTACCGAGCCTAAACCTTCCGATTCCAAAACCACCACGTATAAGCCGCTCAACGGTTCTCCCACTGTAAGTTTCTCCTCGTTGACTACTTTTCCCCAATATCTTGATGGGTAACTGGAAATTGAATGAGTAGATTCAGCATTTATTCATGTACTGTATATATGATTTAATTAGTGTGTCAGTGTACTGTTATGGATGGGTGTTGATTCTCTGTATAATAACTGCAAATTGAACGACTAGATTGAGTGTGCGATTGAGCATTTCATGTTTTCATCGATATACTGTCATGGATATAGTATATTAGTAATTCTCTGTATATTAACTGCAAATTGAAATAGTAGATTGAGCATGCTATTCATGTTCTGTATATACGATTCAATTAGTGTGTAGTTGTGTACAGTGTACTGTTATGGATGTATACTGATTCTCTGTATATGAACTGCAAATTTAGTAGATTCAGCATTTTATTCATGTACTGTATATACGATTCAATTAGTGTGTACAGTATGGATGTGTAGTAATTCTCTGTATATGAACTGCAAATTGAACGAGTAGATTGAGCTTTTTATTCATGTACTGTATATATGATTCAATCAGTGTGTACTGTGATGGATGTATGTTATGTTGTATTGTGAAATGCAAGTATCGAGTTACTGTGTGATTTGGTGTGGCAGAGAATGCAAGATGTTTCACAGGAGATAAAAAGAGTGAGGGCACAGATGGAAGAGAATGAGCAACTGGCTGTACTTATGAAAGGTCTAAGGGGCCAGAACTTGAAGGACTCACAGTTCGCCGACAATAGTATCAAGCTCAAACTAGTCGAGGTTTGTCATTGTGAATTCGATGTCTTGTTTTCGTGTATTTAATCTTTATTTGCTGTTTATTGTGTGCAAGCAACATTTTGTTTTTTCAACTTCCACAATGTGCCTCTGTGCAGATTTACGTGAGTGTTTTTATCTCAATTTGGGATGTAAGTTTTTTTAATGTGTTATGAATGCAAGTAAGAGATTTAAACTGCAGGCAATGCCAGTATTGATAGTAAAAACAATGGTAAAAGAGTGAAATTGGATTAGATTCTGTGTTTAGGCTAAGTTATGTGCAATGGGTCTGTTATTGATTGTTACATTATGTTATTTTGTGTTATAAGAGACTATTCTATTACCATTTGGAATGCCTGATGCTTTTCTATAGATTGAGAGTTTTGTTGGATTTATAATAGTCCAAGGACTGTGTGACTTGGGTGAATGGAGATAATCTAGTTTTAACATTTTCCAGGATAACTAATTTTTCAATCTGAATGGATGTGGGGTGTTTCCATTCAGGAACTTTGTTAGCTTTATGCATTTTGCTGCTTTTCATACCAGAAATAGAATCCATCTTTAGTTTTGATAGCCACTTATTCATCAGTGACTTGTTGATAGTGATACTGTGAACCTATTCTCTGCATTCAGGTTGATGAGAGCAGTGAATTTTTGCCACTGGTGTATGATCCTGACATCATTGGTGCTTATTGGGGTAAACGACCACGTTCTGTTGCAACTCGTATTGTGCAGTTAATGTCTGTTGCTGGAGGCTTTCTGTCTCGTCTTATCTGGGATCTAATAAATAACAAGATAAAGGAGGTATTTCCCTGGTATAAATTTTCATTATTACTTGCAATATTTATTTCATTTGGTTCAACATTCCATATGTATCATTTCATACAAAGTTGGCGGTGTTCTCCATGGGATTTAACTCATTATTCTGGATAATCACTTAACTAAAAGAATTAAAGAACGCACATGTCATGTGCACTGCATCATTTATATGTGAACTGACCCAGTTGGAGTCGTTGGAGATGTTGAGTGCCTTTTAATTGTGACACAGAAGCGTTTTATCTTCAAAATTTCATTGTCTCTTGTTAACATGGTCTGAAATGAGACTGATACTCAAGTATCAATTACTATATTTTATGCATAGGAAATGAAGACTAACTGTATATTCATATAATATATCAAAGTTTCTGTTTCCATGCATACTACGACCATGTTAATCTTTTTCAACAGAATTTTCTTACCCAAAATTAGAATTCCAGCAGTTCAAAATTGTGCTTTGTTTTATATGCAGAATGAGGTAGCTCGGGCAATTGAATTAAGGGAAATAGTGACATCTCTGGGCCCAGCATATATTAAACTTGGGCAAGCATTGAGCATCCGGCCAGATATACTATCACCTTCCGCCATGGTTGAATTACAAAAGCTCTGTGATAAGGTAAATCTATTGTTCAACTCCAATCTGCATTACTTTCTAAACTTTTACCTATATATCAGACTTCCTATCTAACATGTGTTAAGGATTAAGTTTCAATTTTGTTTGTAACTTTCAAGCTCTTTCCAATTTCCAAGGACAACTTCCAATATTAATTCATAACTTATCACACGGGGATGTGAAGATTACGATTTTTGAGAAATTGTATCTTATTACTTTCTGATTTTTTTTTTAATTCTTTAACATCCAACTTCTCTACACTGGCGTTTCTGCAGGTTCCATCATATCCAGATGATGTGGCCATGGCTCTTATAGAAGAGCAGCTTGGACAGCCGTGGTATAATGTCTACTCTGAACTATCTTCTTCCCCCATTGCTGCTGGTAATCTTACTGGTTTTAATTTGATATACCTACTTATCCATGCGCTGCTTTCAGCGAGTGTGAATGTGTCTAAATTTGTAGAGTTCAAGTGTTTCCGTCAGTAGCTAATCCAGCAATCCGAGATTTATAGCCTCTTCTCTTTTTGAAAATTATCTACAGCATCCCTTGGCCAGGTCTACAAGGGCCGGCTAAAGGAAAATGGGGATTTGGTAGCTGTAAAGGTTCAGAGGCCTTTTGTTCTTGAGACTGTGACGGTTGATTTGTTTATCATCAGAAACCTGGGCCTTGTTCTGCGTAAATTTCCACAGGTACCAAATTTATGTCCTCTTTTTTATTACAGTTGTCAGCTGACATGTTTGGAATGATTAATAAGTGTAATGTGCAAATTTCGTACAGGTATCGATTGACGTTGTTGGATTGGTTGATGAATGGGCTGCCCGTTTCTTTGAGGAACTCGATTATATTAATGAGGGGGAGAACGGAACATTGTTTGCTGAGATGATGAAGAAGGACCTTCCTCAGGTAACTTAAGTTTCATATATTTAATATACAAGATCTGTCAGACAAACCAAATAAGAAAGCCATCATGTCAAAAATATTACGGCACCTCTAAAGTTTAGTTTTATAGGTGGTCGTGCCAAAGACGTATGAGAAATACACTGCAAGAAAGGTTCTTACGACTTCGTGGATAGATGGAGAGAAGCTGTCACAAAGTACCGAAAGTGATGTTGGATCACTGGTAAATGTTGGTGTCATATGCTACCTTAAGCAGGTATTTACTGTACTCTGTTTGAGAAAAACTACATACTTCAACTGCATAACTTTGCAGAGCTTGAAATCCTTCTGACATCTCCCAGACACTTAGTTGTTCGCTTTTGTTTAAGTGTTTTAGTGCCTTGTTAACTTGTATAAAAATACAATAATACTCCTCGTTTACTTCGTTGCCTACATAATGCTTCTACAATACCTTCCCAGAGTCAAGTAATATGATATCAGTGGCAGTCATTAATCTTAACCGTTAAAAAAAAACACAAATAACAAGTTTTTCCTACCTCTTTTTTTCTCCCAAATAACTCACCCTAATACTCTCCAAGTATGTAGCCACAGTTGTTTAGAATTTCGATGTAATTGATAATACTTGGCTACAAGAGCTTTTGGACTCTGCTGTTGGGCCAGAATAGGAAGCCAATGTAATTTACTGGTTAATCTGCTCTGCATCACATTGATCATCTAGAAGTGATAAAAAAAGTCAGCATGCTTAACGTTGTTAATACAATTAGACTGCAACTGTGTGCTTATCTGTGCAAGAATCTCTATTTTAACTTACGGTTTGGAATATGGAAGTTGGAAACCTTGGGAAGTGTAGTACATCTTAGGGTAATATAAAGGCTGCATCAGTATTCCATTTCAGATGAGTATATAGAGGGTAGTTGAATGCTTTGCAATCAATAATAACATGATTATTAAGGTACACCAGATGAAACCACTCTTAAAAAATATATTCCTACTATTCAATTTCAAACTCCTAAGGATGTAATTCTGGTGTGAACTATGAAGACTCCACAAGTATTGTTAGTGTTGGTAGAACCAATGCGATACTAGCCAACTGATAGTCAGCATGTCTGTAATTTTATTTTTACGTCACATGTTAGGATCAATGATTTATAATTTATCCTCATTTGTCTCGGTATACAGTTGCTTGACACTGGTTTCTTCCACGCTGATCCTCACCCCGGAAACTTAATTCGGACTCCAGATGGGAAACTGGCAATTTTGGATTTTGGTAAATTATTTCTCTTACATATTCTTCTATATTGATATGCTTCATGAAGTGGAATTAATATTTTCATGATTGAGACCTGAGTGTAGTCTGAAACATATTGTGAATTCTTTTCACCTCTTCAAAAGTTGCACTGTGTTTTTCATTGAATTTGTTTGTTCCTTTTATATTGAAAATGTTTTAATGCACTATGCCATTCTGAATCCATGTCCAAATGCTAGTTAGTTCATAATATGTCCATAGTTAGGCCTAAAATTCCCAGTATCAAACTGTGGAAGGAAAATTCTGCTCTGTTGATTATTCTTCTTTAAATAATTTCAGTAAGTTTTCTGTCTGGATAAAACACTGGTAGGTACTTGCTGTTGTCTTGTGTCCCGAAACAAAATTGCCTTACTTCACCTCTTCATTGAGAACTTATTAGCTCGATTTGGGAAAATCTAGTAGTCAAACTCTAAGGATAGTAGGTTCTTAAAATTGGGAGTTGGGACACGAATGTTTTTTTCTTCCCGCTACATGCAACTAATCGAGCTGACCGATGTCGGACCCTTTTTGGGGGTAGTTCTCCCAGTAGTGTTTTTTACACCCACAAGGCTCGAACTTGAGACCTTGCTTAAGTGAATTCAAGCCCCTTACCACTTGAACCAACAATTATTAGTGTTGGGACTTGGGACACAATTTTGGAAACAGGCACATTTCAGTTCTGTTGCTAAATGTTGTCCGTTGCTATACATATAGTACAGTAATACATGCCAAATTCTTAAACTGCTTCAACAGTCGTAATGTGGCCTTGTCACCATTTCTACTCTTTGAAAGATAAACTCGCTAGATTTTTCTTGTTTACCATTATATTCCTATAATTTAAACCAAGGTTGATACCAAAATGTAATTGGTTCCCATTTTAATTGTTCTCTTTTTTCCATGTAGCATTTCCTTTCAGAGGTTTCATGTTTAAATAAGGACATCCATTTTATCTATTTTCTTGTGGATAAACAATTGTTCGTTTAAACGTGACAGGCCTGGTGACAAAGCTGACAGATGATCAGAAATATGGCATGATTGAAGCAATTGCTCACCTTATCCACCGAGATTATTCTGCTATCGTGAAAGATTTTGTCAAACTTGGTTTTATAGACGAGGGAGTTAATTTGGAACCAATTTTACCCGTGCTGGCGAAGGTCTTTGATCAAGCACTTGAAGGCGGAGGAGCAAAGAACTTCAACTTTCAAGAGCTGGCATCAGACCTGGCACAAATTACGTTTGACTATCCATTCAGAATACCTCCTTATTTTGCTCTAATCATTAGAGCAATTGGGGTACTGGAGGGCATAGCTTTGGTGGGGAATCCTGATTTTGCACTTGTTGATGAAGCCTACCCATACATTGCACAGGTACAGAAACATACGCTTCTCTGCAGTTACATTCTACACGATCAGGCTGTGTTACTGGTGAAATAAATTGACCTGTAGATGATTGCCAGGTCTGCCATTTAAAAAATTGTAAATAATAATTGACCCTGACATATGAGCAGAGATATATATACTCTCTGCTCATATGTCGGGGTCAATTATTATTTTACAAAAAAATTCCTCTGATATTTTTCCGCATTAAGTTTCTGGAGTTGGTATCGGAAAGACTTGACAATTTTTTCTTTTTGTTCTCTGGAATCTCAGAGGTTACTCACTGATGAATCACCACGTTTGAGGTCTGCTTTACGCTACACAATTTATGGAAAGTCTGGGGTATTTGATGCTGAAAGATTTATAGATGTTATGCAAGCTTTTGAGAGTTTCATAGATGCAGCAAAGAGTGGAGGTGGAGAAAATCTGAATGGGGAAATGGCAGAGCTAGGTATTCTACAAAATCAAGGAAATAATTTAATTCCAAGTTTTGGAAGTGGATTGCCTCAAATGCAACCAGTCCAAACAAGGGCAGCCTTAGGCTTTTTATTGTCCGGCAAGGGAAATTTTTTCAGGGAATTTCTGTTAGATGAGGTATTTTTACTATGGCCTTATAATTTTTTTTCTTCCTTTTCTTGGTATCAAGTTCTTCAAATTAAAAGGATATCATAATGTTAGCAATTTTATGTTTACTACTCCCTTTGTTCCACTAAATAACCATTTTAGACGTTCCATTTCCTTTCATGGAAACCCACTATCTCAATTATCAATACTTTAATCACTCCCTTACATACTTTATCAATTCTCTTTCTTACTTTTCACTATACACTTATTACTTCATCTATATAAACCACCTTTTTACTCAAATTTATTAAAAACTGTGCAAAAGAAAAAAGGAAAGGATTTTAAGGGAATGGAGGGAGTATCATGTTTTGTGGCTTATGGGATTATGGACTCTGAAATTCAAGGTTGCAGATTTGTTGTTTCGATGCTCAGACAATTAAATGCTTTTTATACTTTTATATCATTTTCTTTCTGCAAGAAAAATGAACTAGTGGTGTCTGGAGGAAGGCTTGCTTATGCCTTGTTCATATCATGTGTGTGTATGCTCCTAATGTATCTTATATGGTCTTGTGAACAGATCGTAAAGGGCATAGATGCTGTTTCAAGGGAACAGCTGGTGCAGGTATCAGCACTTCTTGGATTTAGAAATGTGTCCCCAGTTTTCAGCTTGGTCCCTTCTTTTGGACCGGTTAGAACCGCTGGTCTTCTTCCTACAATAACAGAAGAAGACAGAGTCATATTGAACAATGTCCAAAAAGTTGTTGAGTTCTTGGCTGCTGGAACTGTGCCATCACCAAATCAGGTAACTGTTTTCTGATTCTAAGAGCTTCATGCATTGCTGCTAATGAAAATGTGCCATCTGCCTACTTTATTTTTGCAATTGCCTTGCCTTAAGTTCTGAACACTAGTGTCAGTGTAGCTGGTTACGTTAAAGTCGTGTTTGATGTGTGCCCAGTCTGCTAAACTTACTTTGTACAGTATCTGGTAGAGATTCCTGGATTACATTGTGACATCCACACTTGAGTATTTTACTTGAAGAATAATCATTCCAGCATATTATTATCATCCATAATCCAACTATCCAAGTTATCAAATCTCAATTGTACAATATATCAGCAATTTATGTCAGCCTTCTTGTGTGACATTGTATGACCAAAATTATAGTTCATCACCTTGAACTGTCAGATTAACATTGTATCGTCTTTCTTCACTTACAGGGTATAAATGTTCCTCAAGTAGTTCGGGAGCTATTACCTGTGTTGCCTGGACTCACAGCCACAGTTCTTCCGGAGGTGGCCAGTCGGTTGTCCTCAAGAATAATGGCAAGAATAATCCGGGACACATTCTTGTAGCTGACATGATAGTTTTTGCTTGTAATTTGTTTTATATATACATAGCAGTATGATGCATTCATGTCACAGTTAGTGCAAGAGTGTAATACATAGTTCAGATCATACCACTTCCGATGTAATCTATTTTTCATATACACTAGGCAAACAATGCCGACAACTTGTAAATATGCAAACCACAGTGCAATATAGAGCTAACATATTCGTCCTGTGTATTTGTGTACACTTTAATAAGAACCCTTGACCAGTTTATGATGCCTTCCTGTTACATGTGCATAGGCATTTATAGCCTAACCAAAAT
Source organism: Plantago elongata (assembly GCA_036897095.1). Taxonomy (NCBI): domain Eukaryota; kingdom Viridiplantae; phylum Streptophyta; class Magnoliopsida; order Lamiales; family Plantaginaceae; genus Plantago; species Plantago elongata. Next base: position 12,927 of record JAYMSP010003033.1, read on the forward strand.
GAGCCATCTAGAAAGAAAAAAACATGAAGCTTCTCTAGAGCAAAAAGTATGCAACCTAGACTTGTTGACATGTTCTATTGAAGGTCCTATTACAAAACAATCCTACAAAGGTTCTTACAGAAATAATGCTGGTATAGCGAATTTCAAACATTTGACTAGTAAGTAGCACTGTGCAAACGTTGATCCAGAAGCCAACCCAAAAGTAAACCAGTACACAAAAGTTTAGAGATATCGACATGACTAAATTTTCTGTGTACAAGATACCAAAAGTTGATGGATCAAGATATGCTTCAACCCCAAAACAGAGTCCAAAGATGACTCTGCTGGAAATGAAGTATCTTTCAAGCTGATAACACCAACAACGTCATCCCAACACATCAAGCTACAAATCAACCAGTAGACATAGCAATGGAACAATTTAACAAGAAGAGCCTCCATTGGGATTTTTGGAGATATACACAGCAGATGTCCTTTTCACAAATTTGAGAACTGGTAAGGAAGAGAATAAGTAGTTTTACCCGAATTCTTAGTGGTTCTACCTGCTTTTTTCCCAGGGAGGGGGGACAGGAGGAGCAGACTGCACCAACATTGCTTCTTCATGTAAAGAAGATTTAATAGTCTCCATCCTTGTAGTTTCATTATCTTTCTCTACCCAAGAATGAAACCTTCCTGACGGATCTTGTATGGGTTCTTGTTCAAAATCCAATCCTTCCTCTTGAGTTGGTTCTTTAATTGAATCCTTATTCTCCAAGTGATGATCAGATAATACTGGAGTTCCACTGACAATCTCAGTATCTGAGTACTCCTGTACATTTTGTTGAGCATCCACGACTTTTTCATCCTCCACATTTCTAGTAACGGAAAGTTGTTTTAAGAACCATTTTGCTCCTTGTCCGAGTTCTGCAATTTAGGCTAGTCTGCAAAATCTGAACCATTTTGTTCCTTGTCCGAGTTCTGCAATTTAGGCCAGTCTGCAAAATCTTCACCATTTTGTTGAACTTCATGTGACTTCAAATCCAGTTTTTCTTTAGCAATCCTCTGGAACTCTCGCAAATCTGGTACTTCAAAAGGCACATATGAGTTCTGTAGTGATTGTTGAGGCTTCAGTAATTCAGTTCAGGATGTTTCACAAAACATGATTCTTCTTTGTGACCAATTTTCAAGTGATTTGGCATGTTTTCTTAATTTTCTGCCCTTATAGCTGAATCAAGACATCTTGACAATTATATGTGATGTCCACTTCAAACACAATTCGAGCCTTTTCCAGCCTAGAAATTCAGCAGTAGCAGAATCAACTCCCAAAGGTATAACAATTTCAAATAATGCCTCTGGATGAAACAACACTATAGGCACTTGTTTCTTCAAAGATAGCCAAATAGGAACCATAGGAGGAATCTTTAACTATATTGAATATCAGATACAATTTTTGCTAACCTCATTGGACAGCTACCCACCAAAAGATTCTATTTCATACATAAAGCATCAAACCTTCTTTGATAAAATAGTCAATTGATAACGTTCCTGGAGTTGAAGAGACTGGCAGTAAATCGTCTAGAAGTTTCTTTACTTCATAACTTTTACAAGAGCAATTGGAATGCTGGAGCAGAAAAGGCTTGGCCAGAAACGTTGAATTTTCCACCATCGACTGAAGTGGCTAATCCATCTCCGTTGTATGAAGAAAAAACATGCTGCACTGCAGGAACGAGCAGCTTTTTTGCATCTCCTTAATACAGCAGTAAATTAATGACTGAATAGTTGTAAACATGATGACCAAAAATGTAATATGGAGAAAAAGATTAGGCAAATAAGAAAATTGCATTATCATAATCTGTATATATGCAAAAAGTATCCTTATCTTGTTCAAATTAGGAGTAAATAATACACTTGTTCATGAGCTTACATGATGACCAAATTGCAATATAGAGAGAAAGATTTGCCAAAATAAGAACTTTGCATTAGCAAAACTGTGTATATGCGAAAAGCATCCCTATCTGTTCAAATTAGGCGTTAAAAAATACACTTGTTCAGGAGCTTTTGCAGCAAAAAGGGTGCTTATCACCAAACTAGTCTTTCTATACAAAACAGAAGGGATATGTGCTTGAGAACAAATGGGAGACTATGTTTCCATCCAAACATAGGGAGTGAAGTTGAAGATATAGGGAATGATGATCACTTAACTGTAACGTAATCTGAGATCCTTCATGATCCTGTAAACGCCTGGGAACTTTCTTATCGTTTGCTATGTACTCGCTAAGGGACCACTGTATGTTCCTGGCACTACTATTCCTATGGTCACAGCTACTGCCATGTAGGACTGACCCTTGCATACAAACATGATCTTGGAGCACCGGGTGAGATGGTTCCAACCTGTCGATGGACAAGCACGCCTAGCATAGGCGAATCTACTGAGTTTCAGCAGGCACCATAGCTGCACGAGAACACATCTCAAACAATGTATCTAGACTCTCAGTGCTTAGCTTTATATCATATCTGTCTGTCATGTAATAGTAGTACCTCTGTGCCTCTTCTACATCACCCGTATGCAGGAGTGGACATAAAACCCCCATCAAAGTGATTTCATCAGGCTTTACATTCATCCTCTCCATCTCTTCGAAGACAGCTAGGGCCCCTAAACTCCGTCCATGAACTCCAAGACTAGTGATCATCACGTTCCAAGTAGCAACAGACTTACTCTCCATACTATCAAAGACTCCTTTAGCACACTGCAAATCCCCACATTTGCTATACATATCAATCATAGCAGTCCCAAGATAAACACTAACCGGAAACCCATTCTCTATAGCAAAACCATGCACCCACCGTCCCAACTCAAGGCTTCCCAATTCCGAGCACGCCACCAAAAGACCCACCAATGTATGCTGATTAGGCCTCACACCATCACTCTGCATCTCCGCAAACAACTCAAACGCTCTCTCCGGCTTCTCACTTCTCGCGTGCGCATTGATCATGGCAGTCCACGCAACAACATTCTTCACCGGCATTCTCTCAAACATCTCTCCCGCAACACCCAACCTCCCATTGCGCAGAAGCCCCGTTATCGCCGTCGTCCAAGTCACAACATTTCTCCCAGGCATTTTATCAAACACGTGTAGCCCATCATCCACAACCCCACATTTGAAATACAAATCCATCAACACATTATTCAAATAAATATCTCGACGAAACCCAGTTTTTACAGCAAACCCATAAACCTCTTTCGCCTTCTCAATGCAAGAACAATCCAAACAAGCCTTCATAACAAAAGGGAAAGTAAACTTGTCAACTCCCACACCATCGCAAACCATCGAATTGTACAAAAGAATAGCTCCACGAGAGGAATTATTGGTAACATAGGCTCTGATAAGCAAGTTCCAAAGGAAAGTAGAGGGGTTTTGGATTTGGTGAAAGACAGCAGTGGCGTAGTCGAGCTCGCCGAAGGAGGAACAGAGACGGAGCATCTGGACGGCGGTGAGGTCGTGGTGATGGAGTCCAAATCGGATGATTTTGGCGTGGACTTGTTTGAATTGTTTGAAGGATTTGCATTTGTGGAGAAATGTGAGAGGTTCTAGTGAAGTGATGAAATCTGGTTTTGAGGCTGAGAGTCGCTTTCTGTTCTTGGGTAAGATGTCTAGAGGGCTTGATGGAAGGCATTCTACTATCATAGCAATAGGAAGAAGGTTGGGTTTTCTTTATCTATTCTGTTCTGTTCTTGCAGGATTATTGTCAAACACTTGGTGTTCGTCCAGGTTCTAATTTCAGCTGGAGAAGATGATGATGAAGATGAACAGACGAATTGGCCATCAACTTGCCACGTTTGTTTGGATTACTGGAGGCCAAATCATTAACCGCGGCAATTGGGATTTTCGCACAGTCGTCGCAGGTCGAGTGACTACTTGAAGCGGTCAGGTGACAGGCGAAGTGACAATTTATTAACGTATCAGAATAATGACATATATTACGCATTAAACAAAAATACATTAGGTCTCCTTAACCTCAAATCATCAATAAACTAACCAAAAATATATCTCAAGATTTAATACAAGGATTTTATTACATAAATTCTAAATACAATATAAGATGAAACGTAAAGAGTAATGAAATTTATCATAGAAGAAAAAATAATTTAGAGGAGAAGATCTATAAAAAAATAAAGTGAAACCTAGAGAGTAATGAATTTATCTATTTAATCCAATATGATTAAAAATAAAATACATACCTTATCATATTCAACGGTTGACGGTTTTCAACCGTCCAACAGCCACCCTCCAGTTTGAAGGCGGGTGACAAAATTTTAATCTACGTATTTTTCGACAAAAAATCTAATCGTCTATAGTGGGTGATTGACGGGCGGAGGGTCAGTAATTTCTTACATGCACGTCTATTAATAACTATGAGTCAACTTTATACTAAACATTTATATTTTGTTCCTCATACTTTTAGTGTATATTAATTAATTTTTTTATTTAATTTATTCATATCATTAATTAACTTTTAAATGGTGTATTAAAATTAGTATTATGTGAAATTGTACTAGTTGAAATTTATAACATCTAGCAGACTTTAGGCTTCATTGGTGGAAGGAGATAAGATCTAGAGGGAATTAAGAAGACAAATCAAAGTCATCACAAAAGGTTTTGATATATAGAGAGTCGGGTCCAATGCATACAGCATCAAGTTGGAGTAGTAGTCTTTAGCGTACATATGAAATATGTGTCTGAAAATTAAGCTCTTGACATGTCAAATTGTGTCACATAGTAATATTTAAGTACAAATAAACGTGCATGTGCATGTATTGACTGACTGATCAGCTGAAATTTATAAGTTAGAATTAATTTATGGGGTCAATATTCATACGGTACATTTCTTCTTTATAATAGTCAAGTGATCAAAAGTACGAAATTAGGATAAATTATTATGTTGAGTGATCAAAATATTAACAAATATTTCTAACGAAGGATCTCCTTATCTTTGTGTCTAATTAAAAGAAATATATTCCACAGAACTGTATTTACTTGGCGAACCGAACTCTAACCACTTTTAAAATGCAATGTTCCATCACACTCTTATGAAATAGAGTGCTAAACACCCAAAAAAAACTTCTCAACTCTTATATAAACCACTGTTCCGAAAAAAAATTAAAAAACTCCAAACCTAACACAAAATTTTCAAATTATTTTATCTACCATAAAAACGATTCTAACACTTAATTCAAGTAGTCATGTTTTTGTAAGCCATGTGAAAACTCTGCTGATAATTTTCAACCGCGAAGTTAATTTTCAACAGCGATGTTAATGTTTTAGACGAGTCCTGGGTCCAATGTATACGACATGGAAAAGTATCATTTAAACTTAATTACTAATATAATTATCCAAGTTGAAGTTGTATCTAGCGTATCAAATATGTTAAATTTTGTCAGATACTAGTATTTCTTGTACAAATAATCGTGCATGTGCATGTATTGACTGACTGATCAGCTGAAATTTATAAGTTGGAACTAATTTAAGGGGTCAACATTGAACAAACAATAACGCATGGCCTATTATATTCTCAACTTGTAGCTTCACCTGCATCTTCACTCTTCTTTCCTTTGATCACTACAGTGACTTATATTGCCTATAAAATAGGACGCAAATATATGAAGAGCTTCAAAATATTATACACAACCCAAACACAAATAGCCTCTGAGATATATACATAAACCCGATTGAGAGAAACCGATCAACATGGGTTACGCTACTACCAGATCCTTATCATCCTCCTTCAAATCAATATTGTTTCTAGTCTTCATACTATTTGGTTCCGCTTTATCACAGAGCAACCCTATTTGTCCTTTCGACTACTTTTTCCACATGGGAGATGGAGTTTTTGACATTGGCAATGCTGTTGCAATTCAACCATACGGACATATGCTCCCTGCTGCACGTAGGCCTTATGGTATGACTACTCTTGGTCGTCCTACTGGACGTTGGTGTGATGGCCTTACAGACATTGACCTGGGAGGTACGCATATCAATCAATTTATTTTTCATCTGTTCCAAATGCAATTTAGACTACATTCAAGTCAAGTTCGGAATACTTATTGTATGAAATGCAGGTGTAAACATGGGATTTACACACCCTGTTCCGTACTTGGGTGGAAATGCTACTGCCAATAATGCCATAATATTTGCCGTGGCAAGAAGTCCTGTTTTAGATCGCGAATTCTTTAGAACAAGAGGCATTAGAATTCCCTTCCATGCAGTCTCACTTAGCACTCAGATGGAATGGTTTAGGACACATATTTCCTCTATTTGCTCGACACCAACGGGTAGGTTATACTATTCTTTTTAACTTTTAGTAGAATGCGAAGTACTTATTTACAATGTGAAAAATGATTATCATCTTATATATAATTTCGAATCATCTTATCCAGAATGTGCCAATATTATGGCAAGCTCCATCTTCTTCACGGGTGACGTTGAAGGAAATGACATGGCCCTGGCCTTGATTTCTGGAAAAACCATTGAAGAGGCTAGGTCTTATGTGCCAGCAATCACTCAAATTCAAATCAATGCTGCAAGAGTAATAATCTTAATCCCTCAAGTCTTTCAAATATTATGATGCATTATAACATGTAGTAGTTGTAGTAAACTTGTATATTTGATTTAATTTTCTAATAATTACTTACATTATATTTATGCAGGAGGTGATTAGGATGGGAACAACCAGGGTTATAATTCCAGGAAACTTTCCAATTGGATGTTTTCCGTATATCCTAAGTCGTTTCGAAACAAATGATCCCACATCCTACGATGCCTTGGGTTGTTTAACAGAAATTAATGAGCTTATCCAGTATAAGAACAATGACCTTCAGAGAGCCGTCACCAACCTTACCCAAGAGTTCCCCAATGTGACCATATTCTATGGGGACTTTTACAATGCCTACTTGCGACTTCTACGAGAAACAAATGCAGGCAAGTGATCGATATTTCAAAATTTTATTTTAAATCATTTCGTGATTCACTTAGTTTTAACAATTAAGATTCGAGCAGTGATCTAATATCATACTTATATGCAACAGGACCCAACGGAAACATGTCCATGGAGGCTTGTTGTGGAATCGGTGGCAGGTATAATTATGATAGCCGGAGGTTCTGTGGGAGACCGGGAGTGCCAGTATGCTCAAACCCGAGTCAGCACATTCACTGGGATGGCATACACCTCACTGAAGATGCTAACAATCGTCTTGGTGCAATTCTTCAAGAAGGAGCTTTGGCAGCATTGAACTGCACTGTATAAGAACTATGCGCCATCCTAATTCATTTATTTATTAGTGAGCATGAATAAATTTTTATCGGTTGGAAGTAATACAATAAATTAATTTAGACGTCTTTAAATCTACACTTTGTAATTTATTTTCTTCACTGTTTTTTTTTATGTAAACTGCATTATTAGCAGAATAAAAAGTTACATGCTAGTCCAAACGTACAATATAAATTAAACGAAAGGAAAATATATTTAATCGTGATCAACAAGAACAACAAGCGACTTCGGGGCACTATCCCAACTAAAAGGCTCTTCCTAGCTAGCAGCCGCAAAAACAGAGTTTGGTACTTGACTTTGATGCTCGTGTTGTTGCGTACTTTGAACAAAAGATCCGCCAGATTATTCACCTCCTGATATAGGGAGAATTTCATACTGAAATAGACACAACGTACAATATTAATTATGGAATGTGCTAATCTTTCATGATTCACGGTTAACAACTTAGGTTATCATTTTGCTCATGACCTTGGTATACATTTTACGCTTCTTGTTCTATTGAAATGTTATATGCCATAAACGAATAATCTTTTAATTCTAAAAACCTCATAGTTTCAAATAAAAAATTAAATATATTAGTTAAGATTTAAAACCTAATATATTTTATATATATATATATATTTTAAACTACACTCCCCCGTCACATTTCATGTTTTACATTTTGACTTTTCTCAGTCAACAGTCTCAAACTTTAAATATGAATTAATATGAATTAATATGAATTGATATTAAATTACAAATGTAACATATTTTATTAATATATGTTATGAAACTTTAGTATATAAACTATTAATATAATTTAATCGAAAAAATTTCACATTAATCTTTTAAGAGTAATTTATAGTTCAAGTTGAAAACGATTGATCGAAATAAATAAAGATGTGAAACATTGAATCGAGAAGAAGTAGTGTTTAAATAAAAATAAAATCATCAAAATTGTCACCTTATCATAAAAATTAAAACGATTGACCACGAGTAGGCTTTTTAGTGGTGCCACAGGCACTGGTACATGAAATGATACAAAAAATTTGAAGTGTTTTATCCGTTGTATCATGGAAACAAACATCTAACGATTCCTCCAAATGTTGTAGGTGAGGGGACGTAATTGTTTTAAAGAAACTGTGCAAAAAGGGAACCAATTTGACCCTAATCAACCGACTTTCTCACCAACGATTCCTTTTTGTGAGCGATGATATTGATCCC